>PVJH01006312.1:0-102906 GCA_004026705.1 Nesogale talazaci | reverse complement strand
TCCATCCTGGTTTCCCCATATCTCCAGCTCCCCCCTATGCCAGTGTGACTTCTCCAGTCCATCTGGATTTGCAAGGTAGAGTTGGGCCCATGATGGTTAGGGGACGGGGAGGAAGGCTTCAGGAACTAGAGGAAACTTGTATGCATCATCACTGCCTGGTTGCCCCCCGACTGGTCTGTCTCCTCCTCGTGACTCCCCCATAAAGGGGTGACCAATTACCCACCAGTGGGCCTTAGGTCCCCACCCTGATCTCCTCCTCCTATGTAATGATGTGATTCTTGTTCTTTGGTGCTCGATATCTGCTCCCTTCGGCCCCTCTTGATCACGCATGCTGGTGTGCTTCCTGCATGTGGACTTTGCTGTTTCTGCGCTGAATGGTGACTCGATTATCTTCAAGTCTTTGAGATTCTAGGCATTCAATCATTTGTTAGCTGGGTACCATCATTTCTTCTACTTTGTTTGCCTTTGGGATACAAGATTTTTTTTAAGAGATAAAATATTTTAGCTTAATTTTTCTCTTAAGCATGTCATCCTATTGAAGAAAATTGTTTTTCTATGTATTTAAGAAAAAAAGACCAAGTCCCATTAAACTGCTTACAGTGACTACAAGTTTAACAAAAGTGTTTGATGAAATGGTTTATAGACTGCAGTAGTGAAATAAAGTTCCTCATCTCACAATCTAGTACAAGGCAAACAGCTGCCTGGAAAAGAGGCAATGACAGCTTGTGCATACTTCTTTGAGTTCTCTTTGGATAAAGTATTCAAAAAGCAACTTTGTTGAGTTCTTTACTTCTAATGGTCATACTTTTCCATTAACCATTGTCTCTGGAACTGGTGTTATGATTGGCCTTATGTCCTCTTCTGGCTGCTGGCAAGCTCGTGCTCCATCCTCACGTGGTCTTATGCATCAGATCTTTGTGAGCCAGAGAGGTTCCACTGCTAAATTTCAGAGAAAGATCAGCAGGTCATTTTTCCTAGTTCATCTCAGTCTAGAAGTTCCACTGGTCTGTTCACCATCATAGAAGGATTAAAGCCAGCATTCAAAGATAGGTGGTGCCCATGCCAGAGCTACACTGATTGTGTCTTTGTCGCTCACTGAAAGTGAGAATTCTGACATCGACCCACCACTATTCTTCTCTGATACTAGAAAAAGTATAACAAGAACCCTTCCAATAAAAATAATAATCTTCAATTGACTCGAAAGCAAAGTTTCTGTTAACAGACTTTGAGTGTGTGTATGTGTGTGTGTGTTTGTGAGATTCTATCTCATTAGGACATCTTTTATTGGGCATAATTAATTTAATACTAAAAAATAAAGCTTCATGCCATTGTGCTTGTGTGCATCTAATCTCCATAAGCAATACTTTTCTGTAACTACATGGAAATCTGTTTTCCTTTATAGTATGCATCCCTGTTGATCCTAAGTTCCTTAGAAAAAAGAAAAGCTTCAGGGTTTTACAGGTAAGTATTTGTTTCTTCTAGGCTGTTGCTTATTGATTAGCTTGCCCTTGTGTGATTTCTATGTTAAACATTCATGATATCTTTGAAATGCAAATGCATACACACATGGCTTTCTTATCAACTTACATATCAAGGTTAAGAATTTTTAATTATAATCTTTTAGACAAATTTCAAAATATATAGGAATATTTATGCACCGTAAAGGTTTATTGAGTATCAAGCTTTTTTGGGAGGGCATCACTGCCCTCTGGTGATGGGAGTAGAAGGCCCAACCTTTGCTCCTATGGAGCTGGAATTGAACCTCCATCCCAGTGGGCTGCAGTCCCACACACAACCACTACACTACCGCGGCTCAGCACCATGCTTTTGTTTTTAAAAGCTATCACATATAAACATGAATTTGGATACCAATTTTACCTTGTAAATCCGGCTAGACCAGAGGATGTACACCAGTATAGATAGGAAATGGAAACATGGGGAATCCAGGATGGACTATCCCTTCAGGACCAGTGGTGAGAGTGGCGGTACTTGAATGTTGGAGGGAAAGAAGAGTAGGAAGGGGAAAGCAATCATAAGGATCTACATATAACTTCCTCCCTGAGATACAGACAATGAGGAAGTGGATGAAGGGAGACATCAGATAGTGGAAGATATAACAAAGTAGTAATAATTTATAAATTGTCAAGGGTTTTATTAGGGAGTGAGAAAGATGGGGAAATAAAATTTTTTGCTTAAATAGAAAGCAAATGTTTTGAGACTGAGAGAGCAACAGATATACATATATATATATATATATATATATTTGACATACAATGGATCTATGTATGAATTGTGATAAGAGTTGTATGATCCCCTGATAAAATGATTTAAAAAATAACGTGTTTACTTACTGATAAATTGCCAGACACATTCTGATAGAGCATCAAATAGGACCTCAAGTGAACAGAAAATGTGTGGGACAAGAGAGGTAAGTGGTTGAGATGACTTGTGGTCTCCTGTTCGCATGCGGAGGAGGGAAGTGACGAACAAGCACTGGATAAGGGGAACTCGATAAGGAATGGTTCCCAAACTGCAGACTGTTTTATTCCAGAAAGGAAATGTGAAGCTAGGTAGAAGAAGGCAGCAATGAAATAACAACATTATTCCAAACAATAGGGTAATTATCGGAGTGATTTGACAGATGGCAAACAGAGAAATACCAGCAGACTAGAAAGAAAGTGTAATACATTATCCTTTGGAGTCAAGGCAAATTGAATGACTCCATAGACACATTATTCGAACAGAAGTATGGTAATAAGACAGACCTTCTCAGTGAACTCCTATGAAATTTAATGCTTCCTTCTTCTTGATATCACTAGATGCTAACTCATTCACTCACTCACTCACTGCCAGTTAGTCCATTTTGACTCATAGCGACCCAGACATACTCTCGGCCCCTGGAGTTTCTGTGACTGGGAAGAAGAGTGGGTTCAAATTCCTGACCTGAAATTTCAGCACCCAATACATTACTCACTACGCCAACAGGTCTCCTTGTGCATTGCTTTCTAGACTTGAATAGAAATGTATCTTTTTTCAAAAGTCAAGTGTGATGGGTAGGTTTGTTATGCCAACATGGCCACAGAAGATTGGTGGGTCTGTTGTGATGACATGATCAATGAATACACGGCATGAATTGAAGGGCAGAGATAGGAAGGGCTCAGCGAGTCCCACCCTCTCTCTCTTGCTTTCGGATCTTCAGACCAGACATCTGCCTTGTTTGTCCTGTGCCTTGACTTCCAAGCAACACTACCTGTGGGAAACCTAATCGTGGACTGTGGAGCTGTGAGTTGAGGTTCCTTCAAGTCCTACTTCACCATGCTCCTGGGATATACATCTCTTGAGCTGGGGACAGTTGGACTCTGTCTTCTGGCTGACTGTTGGCGACCTGCTTTGCTGTTTGCTGCCTGTGACCAGATTGCCTGAATTGCTGTATAGAGGACTACTCAGTGGCCCCCAACACTTGAAGGCTTGCCAGTCTTCTAGCTATCTCACGCAAGTGAGTTGCACCGAGCAATTTGTACTGCTTTATAGATTACTTAACTTTTTCTTCCTTATCTTTTATACTCTTCTTTCTATATAAATATATAAAGAGAATTACTAGTGTCCTGATTTTATTTCTCTAGAGAACCCTCTCTGACACATCAAGTGAATTTCATATTAGAATATATATTTATTTATCCAATTTCATACAAGGAATTTACTTAAAAATATTGAGATGCTCTATAAACTACAAGAAACTCATTGTCATTGGTTCAATTCCAATGCTCCAAGACCTTATATGACAGGGTAGCACTGCCTCTGATTTTTCTGAATCTGTAACATTTTACATCCAGAGAAAGCCTCACCTTTCTCTTCAGGATTAGTTGGTAATTTCAAACTGCTGACCTCGTAGTTAGCAGCCAATGCTTAACCCATCATGCCCCCAGGGTTGCATATAATAGACACTGATGAAATAAAGTTAAATTATTTAGCGTTTTTTTAATTGTTTCATCTAAATGAAGCCCTTATGCATTATGTTAAAATGCCTAAAAGAAGTGTATTAAGTCCTCTGCTAAGCTCATGGACAAGATAAAAAATAAAATACAATATTGAAGACAATGCTGTAAATGCTATATTGTATATTTGTATTACACTTTAACATTCTATTAGAAAATATACATAAACCCTTATGGGTTGTGTATATTTAAAGAAAAAAGAAAAAAAAAAAACCTCCCAAAGTCACAGGGGAAGCTGCTCAAGTGGCACAGTGGGTCATGGGTGGAGCTGCTCATGGAAACGCCAGCCCTTGGAGCCCAACATCCACCCACTTGCAGAAAGACAAGCTCTGTGCAGTTGAAGCATCTCAGAGACGCTGGGAAGCAGCTCTTACTCTGCCCTACAGAGTTTCTATGGACCAGAAACAATACAGGGACTGTTTGCTTGCTTTTTTAAAAATCTCTCACTGGGAAATAGCACAAAACTTTATATATAGTATTGCTGTATAGGTAGTTGTCACACAGTTGGCCCACAATATATGATGACCACATAGAAAATGGAATAAAAAACCTCTGACTTTGTGCCATCTTGGTGGCTGCTTACATTTTGGATCATTATAAGCCACAGAATTCCCATTGACTGATTTTCATAAGTAGGTTTCCAGATGTTTTGTCCCAATTCATCTTAGTCTAGAAGCAGCACTGAAACCTGTTCACCATCATAACAATGCACAAGTCTCCATGACAGACTAGGTTGTCTATGTGGGCTCTGCAGGATTAAACTGGGTCTCCCTCATGATGTTGTTGTTAGGTGAAATATAATTGTCTCTGACCCATAGCGACCCTACCCAAAACACAACCAATCATTATATAATACTGCAACATTCTCACAATTGTCTCTATGTCTGAGCTCATTGATACAGCTACTGTGTTAATCCATATCATTGAGAACCTTTCTCTTTTTTCTACACCTCTCCAGTTTACCAAGAAAAATGTCCTTCTCCATGGACTACTCTCTCCTGACAATATGTCCAAAGTATGAAAGTCCATGTCTTAACATCATTGCCTCCAAGGAGCAAACTGGTCTTACTTCTTCCAAGACAGACATGTTTGTCTTTCGAGAAGTCCATCATACTTTAAATATTCTCCTCCAGTACCACAATTCAAATGCATCTATTCTTCTAAGGCCTTCCTTATTTAATGTTCAACTTTTACATGCATGTGATGCAATGGAAAGGATGGTGGCTTGGCTTAGACAAAACTTAGACTTCAAATTAACATTCTTGCTATTCAATACCCTAGCAAGGTCTTGGGCAGAGATTTACCCAAGGCAACTAGCCTTTTATTCTCTTGACTGCTTCTTCTGTGAGCATTGGTTGTAGATCCAAGTAAGAAAATGTCCTTGACAATTTTAATCTTTTCCAAATTTATCATGATGCTACTTATTGGCTCAGTTGTATGGATTTTGGACTTCCTTGCATTGAGTTGCAATCCATACAGAAAACTACATTTTTTCATCTTCATCAGCAAGTGTTGCAATTATCGCTCACAAAAGGTGATAATTCTATCACTGACCTACTTTCAAATGCATAGTGTATTTTCATAAATGTTTCTTGAATAAATCATCAAGTTTAACTGTATTGCTTGTTATACTGCTCTTACCTATAAAATGTGTTTTAGTGATTGTGCCAGGAAGGTGAGCACAATGGAATGCTTATTTAATAGAACTAAGTGTTCTTGCCTTGAGGAAGTACTTGAATGGAGGGCCAATGCTCATCTGCTCTCTTAATATTAACCCTATGCACATAGATCAATTTTCCCCGACATGATCACTGAAGACAAATGTGTGTATAAGCTGAAGTGATGAAGAATGCTGATGGTGCCCAGCTATCAAAAGATGTAGCATCTGGGGTCTTAAAGGCTTGAAAGTAAACAAGTAGCCATCTAGCTCAGAAGCAACAAAGCTCACATACAAGAAGCACACCAGCTTGTGTGACCATGCGGTTTCAAAGGGGTTGGTAATAAAGCTTCAAGAACTAAAAATCATGTCATTGCATGTCTACCTTCCTGAGATGCTTGCTAACCACAAATGTGTGCATATAAAAATGTGGTGAAGTAAGCTGATGGTGCCTGGCTATCAAAAGATATAACTTCTGGGATCTTATAGACTTGAAAGCAAACAACTGCTCATCTAGCTCAGAAGCAATAAAACCTACATGGAAGAAGCACACCAGCCTGTGGGATGATGAAACATCAAAGGGATCAGGTATCAGTCATCAAAGAACTAAAAATTGTATCAATAAAAATGAGAGGGAGTACAGATTGGAGACCCAAAGTCCATCAATAGGTAAAGCGAGGGGATGTAGGAAGGAGATGACCCAGTCAAGGTATAGTATAGTAACAATGAAATATGCAACTTTCCTCTAGTTCTTCAATGTTTCCTCCCACCCACTATCATGATCCCAATTCTACCTTACAAATCCAGCTAGACCAGGGGATGTACACTGGAGCCGGAAACAGGAGTGATCCAGGACAAAAGATCATTTCATGACTAGTTGTGAGAGTGGTGATTCCAGGAAAGTGGAGTATAAAGAGGAAACCTATTGTATGGATCTACATATGACCTCTTCTCTGGAGTGTGGACAATGGGGAAGTGGGTAAAAGGACACATCAGACAGTATAAGATGACAAAATAATGACAATTTGTAAATTGTTAAGAGTTCATGGGGGAGTAGGAGTGGGGAGGCAGGGGAAATATGGCGAGCTGGCTACCAGGGGCCTAGGTAGAAGGAGGATGTTTCAAGAATGATGATGGCAATAGATGTGCAAATGTCATCTGCATACAATTGATTTATGTATTGATTGTGATAGGAGTAGTATGAGCCCCCAATAAAATGATTTATAAAAAACAAAACAAAACTGAGTGGGTGCCCCTACGCCCACGCAGAGGGATGGACAACAGGAAATGTAGGAGGAGGACAAACGCAGTCAAGGTAATACATGAAGACAATACTAATCATTAGTTATCAAGGGGTCATGAGGGTGGGAGGGGAAGAGGCAGGGGGAAAAAGAGAAACTGACACCAAGGGTTCATCGAGAAAGTAAATGTTTAGAAAATGATGACAGTAACATATGTACAAATATGCTCAAAACAATCGATGTGTGGAATGTTATAAGAACAGTAAGAGTCCTCAACAAAGCATTTTTAAAAGAAAAAATATGTTTTATTATATCATTTGTTTTATATGAAAGCTACTGCATTATACATATTAAAGTTCATTTACAAATAATTAAACACACTGAAGAGAAGCAAAGGGCATGGAATTAGGACAAGGCATTCCATTTTTCTGCCTTAAGGACCCTGAAAGATGTAACTATCAGAGGGCACATGAAGAGAAAGCAATCATTTTGCAACTGGAAAAGATTGGGTATAGTACAAAAATTTTGATTCCTGCTACTAATGGTTCCGACGCTGGGAAAGTTTAATGAACAGAAACCAAGTAGATTGAATTTCACTGAACTTTCTGTATAACTGAATCTCCTTCATGGGCCTGCATTGTATTGGTGCCTGATGGGTGTTTTGCTATCACATAATCCAAAGAACTGTACATTTGCCACTCAGTGTGGTTGCAGTTATTTTAATTGGATTGATAGATTATAGTTCAGCAGTTTAAGTGGACCTAGTACTTTCTGTACACCCAAGATAAGTTTTCATGGGCATTTCCTAAAACAAAACATGATCTCAATGAAAGTAATTGCAGGTCTACAAATAAGGACAAATATTTGTACACTGTATTTGAACTGACATGGTGATTTTTGTAATTTGTTATATAGGTGCACAAAGGGAATTTTGGCTTGACACATATTCAAGAACAAAAAATATTCTTTCTTATTACTCTCTTGCTGCCATAAGTGTTGATGTAAATTCCATGGCATGAACCGGGGATTATAGTGTGAAAAACTTCAATGAGAAGTTTTGAATGCAGCCTAGTTTCTAATTTGATCAAGGGGTTGTTTTTGTCTTTCAAACACTAAATTCAACAGTAATTTATTCCATATGAAATAAATATGGAAATTTGTATGTGGAACACAAATACATTTAGAAAAATTTAGATCATTCCAGGACATTGTCAACCCAATTTGTCTTCCTTTTTCAGCTCCTATAGATCCTGTATTGTCAGGAGAGACCAGTCTCTGGACAAGGACCTGAGAATTAGTAATGCATTGGGGCAATGAAAAGAGGACAGCCCTAATAGGCTGCATGGTGCTGCATCGACAGAACCAAGGAAAGGGACAGTGATGAGAATGACACTGGATGTGGCAGTCATTTGTCCTGTTATACATAAGGTAAGGATGAGTTGACTCAAAGGCACTTCCTAACAATAGGAACTGTCTCAAAGGCACCTGCTAACAATAGGGTCAAGGATGCTTTAGTCTTTGTTGGGTGCCGTCATGTCCATTCCAACTTATGGGGAGACCATATACAACAGAAGGGAACCCTTCCTGGTCCTTAATAGCCTCATAATTTGTTGATATGTTTGAATCCCTGTGGTTTTCTGAGACTGTCACTATTTAAGGGAGTAGAAGGCCTCTTCTTTCTCCCATTAGCATATAATCTAGAGAGAAAGTTGAAAAGTCCAGCAGCGATGCATTCTTCCTATGTTTCATGAGCCTGATTTCCACAGCAGGGCTCAAACAAAGAGATATTATTATGTGTTTCATTTTTCCTTCATTTTAGATGTAGAAGGAGTAACAGGGAAGCAGAAAAGAAGAAAGCAGGGATAAAATGAGGGTTAAGAAAAAGTAAAGAGAAAGAAAGTAAAAAAGAGAATGAGAGCAATAAAAAAGAAAGAAATATATTTCATAATGGAAACTTTGAAGGAGTTCAAATAAAAATATAGGTGTTCTTTGACAAAAAATCATCAGCTATGGAAATTGATATAGTCACCAACATCCTTTAGAAACTGTAATCACTTGACAGAAGGGGAAAATGCTGACAGTAGAACTATGCACTTTGGTTTAGTTCACATGATATATTCATCTTGAGCAGCAGGGAGTAAATATTCTAAATAGGTCACTGGGGAACCACACAAATCCCATTAGCTGGTAATACGATTTGTGTGCATAACTATCTTGTCTTGAAAATGTAGATTTTGCTGTTTAATTTTCCATATGACCTGTATACCCATTAGCGTAACTTAGAATGGAGTTCTCTGGAAATTTTCACATATTTTTTTTCCTTCTTCATTGTTTTCTTAAAAGGACTTATTTTCAAAAGTTCATCTTTGAGGACATCGGGGGTATGTGACAGCACTACGCAGAGCTATCTGGAGAAGAGAACCCTTGACTAAGAAACACCTCATGAGAATTGATGCATTTGATTTGTGCTGGTACTGAACAAAAGGAGTCTTGGCAGATGTCAGCCAGAATGCTCCTTCTACTTTGATGAGGCGTCTTCTCATGTGTTTTGGACATTTTATCATGAGACACTAGTCTCTGGAGAAGGACGTCATCCGTGGTGAAGTGGCAATGAGGAAGCCCTTCCACAAGAGCCACTGACCCCACAGCTGTACTCCTGGGTCCAGCACAGGAATAATTGTGAGGGCAGCACAGGACCTGGCACTGTTTCATTCTGCTGTGTACAGGCTTCCTATGAGTTGAACCAATTTGATGGCACCCACAATCACAATTAGGGAAAGATAATAAGTAGTAGAGGGAGTGGAAGAAAAATGGAGACGGGTATGTGAGTCAGAGAGAAGCTGAAGAATTTAGCACTGTTCTTTTTCCGATGGCACCCCAAAGTGGGATTAATTCTGGTAGATCAGTACACAGATGAACTCTTCCCACAATATCCTATATAACACACCACCATAGATGCTCAGAAGCACATAAAATAAGTATTGATTTAACACGTGCTCGTGTGGAACACCTTGTCCATGCCTGAGTTTCTGTGGGACAACTCTGTTCCATCTGCTTGCCATTTTTCATGGAGAGACTAGCTATCCAAGGTGAGTTCTTCTCATAGACATAGAGGATCAAGAAATCAAATTGAAACTTGCAAGGTATTTTGAACCATTAACTCATACCTGGTATACCATCATGTCTGCAATATTTTATTTGGCAACTAAAGTCACATGGCTATACCCAAAGTCAGAAAGAAAATATTTTCTATCCCTCTAAGAGTAAGATGAATTGCAAAGTCACATTATAAAGGCATATGTAACAGAAGTGATGAAGCTTTAGGCCATTGATAAAATCTATCAAGGCCTGCAGAAGCTCTGTGGCAGTCATGTACTTATGTTAATTTTATGATCGAAATGTAGGGGTGGAGTCTGGCCTGTTAATCTGGAGATAGCCATTGAGTAGCCGATGAGACCTCTGTGTGGGCATGGCTTTCACCTGAGACTCCTGGGAAATCTCGTGATATTTCCCTCGTGAAGATGAGAAGCTATCTCTCCCAGCTGTTGGGAGTTAGTTTCAGAGATGATTAATCACAGGCAACACAGAATGGCGGCGTCTGGGAGGCTGGAGTAGCCAGTGGAGAAATCACACGGCTTTGCCCTGATGGAGTCAGACCTCTGAGGCTGGGGCAGCCACATGGAGGCCTCTTCCAGCGATGACTTGCTTCTGCCACCATGGGATACTGTTGATGGACCCTGAGCCCTGGAAGCGAGGAGACATGGGGAGACCCCTGTTGGTGCCAGGACTCTGCACCCACTGACCTGTGACTTTATGAGTCAGAAGGAGACTTTATGGACCGATTTCAGGCATATGGGTTAATATCGGACTTGTGACTTTGAGCTGGACTGGGCTGGGATGTTTTCTCAATGTCCTGTTCCCCTTGAATATAAACTCATTCATTATATTCATATGTGTGGCTTTGAAATTTGTTCCTCTAGTCTACCCAGACTAACACAAGCTCCTACTGGGGAGATAATACTCAGAGAAGTCTCCTGATTCTAGTTCAGGAAGTTGAATGATATTTTAGTTAGATGGGTGGAACTTTGTGAATCTTAGAACTCAAATGCCAAAAGTCAATTACCACTGTCTTGAGCAATCTTCAGATAACTAATAATGTAGTTTTAAGACTTTATGAGATTCCATGGCAGAAATTGAGCTATTTAAAAGAAGAAAAGGTAAATTCATATTTTGAGACCTAAACTCAATCAATCTTTTGATACCTACCCCTCAAACACTTTCTTCTCTCTTCTTTGAATGATAAATTTGAAATGAACAAACTGCATAATAATTCATATTCTCTTAATTTAAAAGTTACTTATACCCATAGTCATTTCTATTGAGAAATAGCTATTAAAATTTCTCATTCATATTGTGCTTGAGTTCTTATGGCATGATTTCCCCTCTATTATATCTTTCTATTGTGGCCACTGGTACAGAATAATCTCATTATAATGGAAGCTTGAGGTCAACAGCATCAAGTTAAAGATGAACCCACATTCTAGCTTCAGAATTATTCAGAACCTTCACTTCTCCATTGCTCCATGTATCTTTTCTTCTGTGATTTCTCTTATTTTTCATGTTTTCATGTGTCTCAATTATACTTAGAACTACTATCTGTATTTTGTTTTAAGTTTCTGAGTTTAGAAACAATTCTAACCATATTCTAATTTCTGGTTTCCTCTAATTGAGAGAGAGCTAGTTAACTGCCATCAGAGTTACAGAAGGAAGTTCAGATATTGAACCATGTTCTCATTTGGCTGAAGTTTTAAACCCTGCAGGCATTTTTGTTAATAAGGTTTTCCAAAACATTTCCCCTTGCCTAATTTGCAGAGCAGTTTTGTTAGTATTGGAAGAGAAATAAAATAAAGCAACTGGTTTGTGTGCACATGTTTTTAAGAAAGGGGCAGTGGCTATTTTTATTAAATAATGAGGATGTATAGTGAAGGGAATGTGCTGGCATACGTTTTTATGCATCTTATATGGACAACATATGCATCTAACACATTTCCTCTTCTCAATCTATTCCTGGAGATTGTGTGCCTATCAAATGGAGCAAGAGAGAGTCTAATAGTGTGTCTTTTCATTAGGCAATATCCATGCTACTTGGTTTTTTCTTTAAACATTAATGACTTTGAGATTTCTTTGTAGAGATCTTTAGTAGAAAACTTTGAAAGTGCTGTTGATACTTTCAGTCATTTGTAATAGACCCTTATCAACCTCTATTGTAGAACAACACAGGACTAGTATGATCAGTATAGAAGGGAGTGTGAATTACTTTCGTATGTGGATCCCAATGCCCCAGAGAAATGATTTATTTTCATTGTCAGAAGACAAATAGTATTCCATATGGTCTGTTATTACAGAAGTTGCCCAATATTTCTAAAAATTTTACTTTATTCCAGATAGGTGCAATTTGAATTTCCACTGGATCTCTCTCTCTCTCTCTCTCTCTCTCTCTGTATCAGGGTAGGGAGTTGCTTCCTTATCTTTCCAAACAGTGTTACTCTTGGGGAGGGGTGGGGGAGGCTTTGCTTTGTATCTGCTTGTCTACAGTAAATGCTAAACTATATTTATTTGACTAGCGTCATTAAGTATTTTCATCATGAAACATTTATTACAAGTTCTAGTTACATACAATAATTTAAGAACATTCCTGGAACAAAATCAAGACATCTTATGAGAATACACTCAGATTAAATTATTATTAATTTGGGTGGAAGGCTGTATTTTTATGCATGCTTTTGTGTAACCTTTCTTTTAAAAATGCACAATTTGTGTCTAACAATAATAATTGGTTCTAGAAAGAGTTCCTCAGTCATTCAAAGTGTTAATGTATTTAGCTATTAATTAATTGGTTGGTCGTTTGAGTGTCTCTGGAGGGTTCTCCCTCACAGTGACCCTAGCATTATGAGGGCCCTCTAGGTAGACTCACCGTTAGTAGCTGTCGACTCAGTGATAGAGAGTTTGGTTTAATAGAAGACAGCCTTGTGTGTATGTACCCAGTAATAATGTTAGGAACACATTTGCCAACTCTTTGCAAAACTACTCAAATTATGGATGTAACATCAAAATTTATTTCAGGGTAGAAAAACAAGTTGCACATCGTACTGTTCATTTTAAGATTTTCCTGATATATCTTTATGCAGACTATAAAATCAACTGGATATCTTGTTAGATGCCACAAGTGTCCTGATTCGCATGATTACAAACGCTGCAGGTTCTGTCTTGCAACAGAAAGTGGCCAACATGGGGAAGTGGATAGAGACAAAAGGAAAGGAAGGTTGGTTGTATTTTTCAAAGCATCCTTGGATAGCAGGAGAACTTTAATACACAGGAGATAGGTAACCACCTTGAATTCCTTTTCTTTTCATGTAGTATATATGCTGTTTGATATAAAAGGGAAGGTGATTGAAAAGTATAATAACAGTGAATATAATTAACAATAGAAAATAAAGACCAACGTTATGGGAGAGTGTATATATTTATTAAACATATTAATATTGTCTTACCTAACTGAATGTGAAGAGAGATATAATTACATTCATGATGTCATCTAAGAACTGTGAGAACCACTATACCAATATTTATTTTGCAACATGTCCAAGTCATGCCAAGTCATGCTTGCACTGTTTCTTTGATTTCTCAAACACTACCAAGAGGTGGTCATTATTATTTACATTTTACAAATCAGGGAACTTAGAGAATTTGGATGACTTTCCAAAGGCCACAGGAAGAGCCAGATTTGAAAATCAAGGCTACTGGATGCTTTAGTAATACCAAACACAGGGCATGAGACAATTGATATTTTGGGTTCTTTTGTTTTTGTTTTTTTGGGGGCATCACTGCCCTCTGGTGGGAGTGGGAGGCCCAGCCTTGCTCCTGGAGAGCTGCCGCTGGATTTGAACCCCCCCCCCCCCCCCCCAGCCCAGTGGGCTGCAGTCCCCACAGTCCCGCACTCAACCACTATGCCACCGGGGATCCGCCCCAAGACAATTGACATTTATATTGTATTATGCATGTTGTCTCCATTCTAGTATAATAATTTAAGAATAAATAGTTGATACTGAGGGAGTTACTTTCACACAGCATAGGACAAAGCATTCTCTTAATTAAAAAAATGTATATAGAACATTTTTTTCAACTACTTAACAACATTTTTGTTGGTACAGGAAAGAAAAGAAGCATCAAGTCTCATACAAAAAGAAACTCTGTTGAGAGGATAATGTCATCTCATGAATGTCTTGAAAATTCATTACTCATGAAGCAGACAGCTATAGGAAGGAGTGCCATACCAGGGGCAGGCTATGTGATTGGTCACTGAATGACAATAACTACTAATGTGATTAAGGATTCTGCCTGGAAAACAAAATACACACACACAAATAATTCTACAGCCAAGGGTGACCTGTCAGCTTGTGGAGACATAGCTAACACTGGGTCTATTCACTCAACCGCACACTTGACAGAATTCCACTTAGACCGTAGGGGGCACAGTTTCAAATGGGATGCATAGATCCTATTATTCACTAATGAGATTTGTGAGCATCAAGGCTCATGCATGAAAATCTACATTTAGGTGTCCAAGATTCCATGTGACTGAGCAATTTCTTGCATCAAATAATGAACAACATGGTGCAAATGTTCAAAGAACATTCACACAGTCTTTTTGTTTTATATCCTTGTGGTGCAAAATATGATACATATATTGAATGATACACCAAATTGAATAATGAACAGAAGATCTTTCAACATATATAATGAGTACTATATGAAGTGAGGTGAAAAATAAGTTATCTGTATTCAGTGCACTTTCTCTGGTAGCAAAGAATATATGTAAAATGAGTCAGCACAGTTTCAGCAATACTAATAGGTTCATTTAATGATATTAGAATACTCCAGAACAGGCTTCCCTGAACATATTTGGGCTTTTACTTATTAAGCTACTTCTGTAATATTCAATCCTAATAGAATTACATAATTGTTTATTGTTTAGTTATGCTACAATCAACTTATATAATATAACTCTTTTATTTATTTGTTTTGTTTTTGCAATTTGTGGCTAACCATTTCCTAATTTCATATCCATAGACTTCTTATTTCTATGATGCTGTTTTGCTCACATTCATTTGAGATTTTGCTGGGTGCTTGATTAGATGCAATCACTGCTGGGGATTCTGTGGGTGTCACAGAGTTACTTGGGGTAACAAGAAAAACAAGGGGTTGGCTCAATACAGTTTGAGACAGTGGTGATATAGGGACACAAGAGGGCATTTTACAATATTTGGTGGTGGCTGGAATTTCTGCACCATTTCTAACCAAAACATGTCTACTCAGATCTTTGTCCCTTTATAGTGACAATACTTCAGCCAAGACTTCTAAAATTTCTGTCTTATTTTCAAACACATTCTTCTGACTTGGCACCTACTGATTCTATTAATTTTTCATCTTTTCTCAAGACTAAACAATTGCAAATAACACCAAACAAAAGCAAAAATATGAAAATCCTAAAGTTTACCAAGAAGCATCAAATCACTATGAAAAAATAAAATTAAAGCCACAACAAATATAAAATGAAAATTTCTTCCTCTCTTCTCTATGTTTTTTGTCCCTAAGCCTTACTAAGTTCCAAAACATAGAACAAACTCTCTTTCCCCTTCACAAGTCACATAAGGAACACTCTGTCTTTAGCTGTTTCAATTTTATCAGTTCTTTATTTGCACTTTCTCATCTTCAGTCTGATTCCATAATCCATTTAGTCTAATCAAATTTCTCAGTGAGACTTTTTTGTCTGGTTCATTTTTATAAGACAACCATGTATTATTTTTATAATCCAAAGTATGGTAATGGACCACCTGAGTTATCTAAAACTGCTCTGATGGAGCAATAAAAACACCATGTCCAAGATGCTTCATCAGTCCCTGAGAAATCAGGAGAATGGTCACCTCCAAAGATCAAACTCGAAATTGTTCTCATCTTCTTGAAGCCAAGCAACTCAGAGACAATTTTATTTTTTCAAAAGAACTGTGCTGGGGAATAAAACTTATTAGTTCTGTCAATTCTGTCACTCATTCGAACGACTAAATTCAAAGAAATATTAAGCAGACTAAGGATGACTTAGGAGGCATTGATTAATAAGCAATTTTGTGTTAATTTATCAAAAAAATCAAGAAATACCATAAATAACACTTGTTCTTGCAACGAATCTTTAAAAAGTAAAGGCCTTATATTGCATAGTAGTAAGTGAAAGTGATTCTCTAGCAGCTAGACAGCTGTGCAGTTAGAAGTATAAATATTTAAGGAATAAATAAATTAAAATGCTTTCTTAAGATATAAAAGTGATACTTCCCTTTAGATATTTAATAAGACGTGGATAGATAGAATATTGGAGGTTACTCATTTGAGCAAGGCCTTTCTGTGTAGTATTTTGGACAGTTTATTAAAGACAGTGAGTTTGATAACTTTATGTTATCTAAAGTAGTGAGGAGTCTAAAGTTTTAGGCCACCAAAACTCTGACACCATTTAAATTTCTTCAGAGTTTTTATAAGAGACATCTCCAAAACAAAATCATGTTTACTATCACATCCTAGATGAGAAACTATAAATCTTTAGTTAATTTTCTTCAACTATGCTTTTGTGCATAGCTACCTTTCCTTGAAAGCATCATAAATATGCTAGATATGGCCTTATCGTGTCTACTGAAGGAGTGGTTTGGGAAAATATCAAAACTTACCAAAGCAAATCATACTCCTTTTAGGGTTTTGGTCAGTGTTCTCCCTGGAGTCTGTCTTCTAGAGTCTCCTTACTTAAGATAAAAAAAAATATTACTCAATTGTGAATCTATGATTAAGGACACTAAACTAAAACATGCCGTTACCCCCAGATAGCCCAACTTTCATTTATTAAACCTTTTAAATTATTTTCTCAGCCTTTAATACCTTTTATTAAGTTAATATTTGAATGCCTAGTGTGGCTTTCTAAATAATCAGAATTGCAAGAAATCTTATTAGCAAGATGAAATATGGAGAGGGCATGACTTGCTTTCTCCAAAGTGAGGAAGACTTTAAGAACGTGTTGACAACGACCAGGAATTGCGGTTTCAGTGTGGATTATGATTCAATGTAAAGAAAACTCAGATTCTCACAATGGAGCAAATAGGCAACATCATGATGAATGGACAAATGATTGAAGTTGCCAGGATTTTGTCGTGCTTGAATCCACAGTCGATGCTCATAGAAGCAGCAATCAAGAGAGTGAAAGACACATTGCATTGGATAAATGTGCTGCACAAGACTTCTTGAAAATATTGAAGACAAAGGATGTTACTTTGACAAAGAAGATTCACATGAGCCAAGCAATGGTCATTTCAATCACCTCATATGCTAATAAAAGTTCAAGATAGAGCATGGAAGACTGATAGAGAATCAGATCATTTGAATCAAGGTGCTGAAGAAGAATATTGGAAGTACCAAAGACTGCCTAAAAGACAAACACATCTGTGTTGGGACAAATAGGGTCAGAGTGCTTCTTAGAGGAAACGTTGGGGAGACTTAGTCTTACATATTATGGACATATTATCAGGAAAACCAGTCCCTGGAGAAGAGTTTCATGCTTGGTAAAGTAGAAGGAGGAAAAAGAGTGGAAATCCTCAACAAGATGGATTGACTCAGTGGCTACAGCAATAGATCAAACACAGGACCGCTTTTGAGGGTGGCACAGGGCTGAGCAAAGATCACTGCGTTGTGCACGGAATCACTGTCGACTGCAACTGACTCAAGGACACCTAACAATAATACCATGATGAGTCATATTAATATAGCTCTAATATGCTAAGAGTTAACAATTTAGGCTGAGTTCTCGAGAGAAGCAAAAGCAGTGAACCTGAGAAACTACCAGAGAGATTTATCTCAAGGGAATGGCACAGATGGACGTCTGTTTTTGTTACATGTGGCTATATCAGTTCAAATGCCTCGCAATCCTGCACACAACAGAATGAAGCTCGGCCTTTGCCATACCATGCTCAGACTTGTTCTGTTTGAACCCATTATTGCAGCCACTGTGGCCATAGATGCTGATAATCTCCAAGTCTGTAAGTGTAATGCTAGTTTGGATGCTGCTTCAGACATATAGCTGCAAAAGTTGACAAGCCCAATGTCCCAACTTTGGGAGACATATACATGTCAGTGTATATCAAGAATCCTCCAACCCTCAATTTTCAAATGTTGGTATTGAAAAAACTGTCTCCTTGAAGAGGCACTTGTCACAAAAACTCTGCAAAGAAAGACCGTCTCATGGTGCTGAAAATTGAATCTGCAGTTTGACAGGATGAAGTAGAACCACTTAGCTATTTCTTTAAAGCTCAGCTTCCCTCAACAAAAGGTTACTCTTTGGTTCATTAGTTAAATTTACATCAGCATAATGAAAATTTTTGATGTCAAAAGCTGGATTATACAGCAGAGGAACATGAAGTTGGTACCACACTAAGTATACTTGGTTTGATCCAACAATAAAGTATATGTCTTAAATAGATATCAACCTCTTTAATAGAGGCATCTTGTCCACCCTGTATATTTTAGAGCAAAATCTGAAGACTTTACATGAAAACTTCTGGGAGAAAATGTTAGAAAAGATAGATTTCTGTCATATTTTTAATGATGTTTTTCACCTTATTTGTTTACATTGGGTTCAATTAGATATCATGCTCTACTAAAAAAGAACATCTTTTAAAATCATGTGATTGAATTTTTCCAGCATGTTTCCATTCTTGTATAGATCACATTTTAATATTTATTAGCCCGTTATGGTTTCTGAAAATAAAATATAATAGAAGAAAGGATTGAATTCAGTGCTGTACATTTTACTGGCCATACAAATAAGGAATTTTTGACTAAAATTAGGGATAAGAGATACTGGCTAGAGATTATGCAAACTTAATTTTGGATTCTTATAAGGATTTCAATTTTCTTAATTCTCAACTGCATCACAAGCAACCTCTGAGAGGTTGTTAAAAGGTGTGAACTCTAACTTTCTCAGAAAAGTCAAATAAGAAAATCTTTTGTCACTCACAATAGAGAAACTAGTACAAACTTATACTGAACATAAGTGACAATATAGATAATGCTAGAATATTTTTAAGTGTGAAGAGATTTTGAAGTAGTCTAATTGAATATATTTCTATATTATTAAAAATAATACAAACACCTGATAATAATGAAAAGAAATGCAAACATTTACCCACATCACACAAACCCACACATACATACACATTTATAATGACACTTATGTTACAATCTAAAGGCTACTTTCTATTTCTATCTATTGATGTACCACTGCCTTTGAGTCCTGAAAATCTTATAGGACAGAATAGAACTGCCCCATTCAGTTTTCTGAGCATATGAATCTTTACAGGAGCATAAAGCCTCATTTTGCTACACTGTAGAGCTATTAGATAATAGATAGATAGACTACAGATAGGCAGACAGACATAAAAGCAAAGTCTCTGTCTCCTCTGTATGTCCCCATGTTATTTCTTTCAGTTATATTGCTATTTTGAAGTTCACAGTTTGTTTAAAACTCGTGTTTATCATCCTGAAGATGAGCCAAGGGGAAATTAAAAATAAATAAATAAAGTCAATGAAAAATTCATAAGTTTCAGGGGATAATTAGTATAAACATTGAGACAAAAGTTCTTGGCATTCTCACATGCTGGTGTTAATAGAGGGAAGTAGAAGTTTCATTCCATATTATTCATAGCTCCAAGCATATTGGATCAAAAAATCATTAACAACAACTTTTCAAGTGGATGAAATGGATCTACAGTGAAACACAAAATGAACTCATTCCATTTCTTGTTCCAAATGCCAGTTGTTTGCCAGGATTCTGATCTCTCTCTCTCTTGCTCACTCTCACTCTCTTATTTTTTTTATACTAAGTATTAAAGGATAGAAATGAACATACATGGCATATATAGTCCCTCCATTAACACAGCATCTGATAAATAATGATTTAAAACTATAGTGAATGAATACCCACAAAAAGTTAACATTTTTCTCTAAAGCTTCTGATAATCAATAGTATAGCAATAATAATGGAATATATATGATGGAGTGAATTATTTTATATACAAAAAGTATTTGACTATAAGAAATAAATACAACAAAGGGACATGCTGTTATGTACCTAGTCCTACAGTATTGTAATAATAACCTAGCAGTGTGTAATGGGTCAATTATTTAAAGAAGCAAAATCAGTCATACGTATGTGTGTATATATGCAGACATGAATATATATGACTATCATTGTGACAATGGGCTCGAGCAAGGCAAATTGGTGAGGTTGGTAGATGATGAAAAGCAGTGGTTTTACTCTGTTGGGCATCAGGTTCCTACAGTTTGGAACTCATTTGATGGCACCTGACAACAACAACAACAACAACAACAACAACAACAGTTGTTGAAATGGGTAAGTCCTGTCCAAGTCCTGCTTGATTCCAAATCCTCAAGTTAGCTGTTAAGCTTAAGGCTTCTTCTGACTTACCCTGCTGCAGGGGCTGTTGGTCCCAAGATTGGCAGGAAGACAACCAGCCTGTGGCTGCAGCACTCAATGGATCTGAGGTCAGCAGGTCAGGTTTGTGAAGGGAGCAGCAAAGGAACTACAGGTGGACAGGTCAGCTGACATGTCAAACCAGAGGCTGACGAACAAGTTCCAGAATGGAGACCCAGCAAAGAGCTGGTAAATTTTTCCACAAAAGTAAAATTTATATAAGAAGTAAGGCAAAAAAAAAAAAAAAAGAGTAAGGCTCACCCACAAGGAAAGGCCCATTCCATTGCATCAGGGTTACTACACCCTGGGTAAGGTTGCCTTGCACCCTAATCCTCTTCACGTGATTGCCTGCCCCTAGTGCATTCTGTTATGCCGTTGACTACATTGTGCTGTGGAATGCTGCTGGTGTAAGTAGTGCTGGGCACTGGACTGTGATTGGCATGGTCGGTGGAATGCATCTGCAGCTCCTGAATGAAAAAGAATGGGTTTTATACTCCTATAAAATTAGAGTTGCAGAAACCCACAGGGGATAAGTTTGACTCAACATTGACTCCATGCCAGTGAGTTGGGTCTTCTTATTTGTTTCTTTGTTTGTTTACATGTGGTAGAACACATAATGGAGGATTAATAGACCTTAATAGCCCAAATATTGAGAATCCAGGTCCAGCCAAGTTGGCGAAGAGCTATATACAATTCCATCTATGGTCTGCTTTAAGTGGACTTTCTTGAGTTTCAATATGATTTAGACTGCTTAGGATTCACTATGTTCTTTAAACCAAAGATGATGTTTTCCATTAACTAGACATTTCTTATTCATGACATCTTTAACATTTTATTTCTTTGTAGATCTCTAAGTAGATTTATAGTAGTCAATATTACTTTAAAAATCTACTTTTCATTATTTCTCATTGTGTCTTTATACTTCATTCTGGATGATTTCTTCAAATTTGTCTTCAACAATTCAGGTGATTATAATCTTATGCCTAACTCCATCATTGATTTTGAAATTTTTAATTATTTGACTCTCAAAATTCCTTTTTTAGTTCTTCCTATTTACTTGAAAAGATTTCTAATTACTTGGTTTTTGCTAGTATAGTCGGTCCCCAATCACTTTGCTTCTTTAAAAGTTCTTATATTGTCTTCTGCTTTGACACCTGTCTTCTTGCATCACTTATGGATTTCTGCTGGTCTGGCTCACCGTGCCTTCTTTTCTTGGGAGTTCCTTCTCCTTAAACTGTTACCTCAGAGTTCTTAGAGAGCTAACTCTAGTTTATTCTCTAGAGAGAATGTGTGAGTACTTCTACCAGACACCTTGGATATCAACTATTCAAAATGATTTTGAAAGGAAATTCTTGACTTTAATTTTTTCAGACCAAGATTAATAGGCCTTAATTGCCAAAATGTTGAAAATCCTGATCCAAAACCTAACCATCACAAAATAAATGCATAGCCAATTAAGTTGGACCATGGTGGGATGCAGACTTAATGTAACAATCAAACCTAAGGATTGCATTTTCAGATAGTCTATTAGTCTTAATAATAAATTCTGGATCATTTGAAAGTTTAGGATACAAATCACAAATCTTGTTCATGAGTAGACCAAAACCCCAATCCAATGTCAATGCCAAGTGACCCTCTCGAAAGGATAGAACTGCTCCAGGAGTTTCTGGAACTATATCTGTGTTTCAGCATAGAAAGCCCACTCTTTTCCCCACCGAGCTGCTGCTGGGTTCAAACTGGTGAGCTCACAGGCAGCAATGCAATAGGTAAGTGCTACACTATAAGTACTCGCAGGTAAAATCCAGCTTCAATGTTTAATCTCTAAGCTATTATAAAGTATAAAGTTGCTATAGGTCAATTTCCCTCCCAAAATTTACATACTAATTTAAAGCACAGATAAATTCCAATTTTGAGATTACAGGCATTATAGCATGAACATTGGTTTGAATTGGGGTCATCCATAATATATGAATCAATTTAAAAGATACATACATTCAGTGCACAAGACATATAAAATGAAATCTGCTTCTGAAAATAGCTTCTAGATTTATATGTGGTCACATTTCCAAGTGCCACTTCTAAATTGAAATTAAACTTCCTAATTTTCTTCCCTCTAGAAAAAAAGATGGAGCGTCAAATTTTATGACACCATTAACAGACTCTTTGATTGCTGGAGTTGAAAGCATAAATTGTCATGTCTATAACAATAAATACTGACCCTTAGAGATGACGTATTTTTATGCATAGCAGTGTATGCACAGAAAGAATGGACATAGAATTGAAATGTTTACCTCAGTAAAACAATCTACAGAACATGGTCATATTATTTTTAAAAAGTCTCAGATTTTTCAGATACTATATACATTTTCAAATTTCTCATTTTCATGGTGTATTAGTCTGGGTTGACTAGAGAAACAAATTCGTAGACACTCATATGTGTATAAAAGACTATATGAAGCAGTGTTTCTCAACCTGTTGGTTAGGACCCCTTTGGAGTCACCCTTTCACAGGGGTCACCCCATTCCTAGCAGTAGAAAAATCACAGTTATGAAGTAGCAACAAAAATAATTCTATGACTGGAGAATCACCACAACCTGAGGAACTGTATTAAAGGGTCGTGGCATTAGGAAGGCTGAGAACACTAACATAAAGGGTAATTGTACATGAAAAAAACATCCCAAAAAAATATCCTGGGAGGATATTACTTGAAAAAATAAAAAAGGGGGACCTGTCAGGAGCCGTCTGGCCCAGACGTGCTTGACCTGACTACAGGCTGGATATGCCTGAACTCTGTTGCAGTTTGTTGCCTGAGGTTTGTAGTTTGTCGCCTTTGTAACTATAAACAGCCCTGGCCTCTGAAGACTGACTTGCAGCTGTGCTGCCATTCACTTGTTAATTTTGAAGATCACGATATGCTAATTGCCTAAGCTTGCTTGCCCTATAAAACTGGCTTACTTCTCCCAAATCAGAAAAAAAAAAAGAAACCCACCCCACCCCATCCCCAGAAAAGATGTAACTACTGAAACAACATATGTATGTATGTATGTATGTATGTATACATTATGATGAGTGCTGTATGAGTCCCCAATAAAATGAATTAAATTAAAAAAAAAAAGCATCCCAAACCAGTCCAAGCCCATAAGTCCTATATTAGCCCACATGCTTGATACCGATCTATAAAGTCCTCTTCAGACACACGAAACACATGCAATGATGCCGAATGCAGGAGGATCACAGGCCAGTGGGAAGGAAGTCTTGTGGATCCAGTGGCACTGTAAATATCTCAACACTGGCAGGGGTCTCCAGGTGGTTCCTCCAATTCCCAGGGCATGGGGTCTATCAGCTTAGTGCCATGTGTCCGGTCAGTAGAGCATCTCTCAGGGTGTGAGCCGAGAGAGAGAGAGAGAGAGAGAGAGAGAGAGAGAGAGAGAGAGAGAGAGAGAGAGAGAGGAGTCGGAGTTCCCAGAATCCTCAGAATGCTATGCTCACAAGAGACTTCATGGGCTATGACCCAATTGATACACTAGACTCCAGAGTTCACATTTAATCCTTTCAAAATCCAAATTGACACAAGATTATGTAACTACCACAGTGTGTGCTGATCTTATGCAAATCCCAAAAAGGAAAAATTATGATTGCAAAAAGTAGGTCAGTATGCATGAACATCCAGGCTAGAGAGAGAGAATGGATTGCAAAGTGGAAAAAGATCATTTTTATCCATTCTCAGCCTTTTGGCTAAGATCAAGTGTAGGAAAAAGAGAATTTTGTAAAGTAATGTAAATATTCTTTATGATGCCTATGGTGCAGCTAGTTAAAGAACTATATACATTTGTGAAAAATCACCACACTTACACTAAAAAAGTAGATGTAAATGTATCAAACATGCTTCCATACAATTGATTTTAAAGAAAATATCTTAAAACTGTCATTTGAGTTAAAATTTATTTGTATTTTTTTCCTCTTTTAGGGGCAACTATGGGGTTGAAAATGTAAATCATTTGTACAAGCTCACAGAGTTTGCTTATTGAATTCAGACTTGCATGATTCTGAGACTCCCACATTCTACTCAGGCCAGTGGCTTCAGTGTCTGGTACCATGTGCAGTAGAGAACAGACACGCAACTTATATTTATAACATGTGTTTCAACTGGTACTTGGAAACTCACATTTTGCTCAGTCTGCTGCACAAATTCTGCTCTAGAGTATTTCTCCTCCACCAAATCTAAACATACTGCCATCAAATCAAAGGCTGATTCAAAGCAAACTCCTTGCGGGGATCCAAGACTGGAACTGCTTACAGGAGTAGAAAACTCAATCCTTTTTTGGCAGTGCTGCTAGTGGTTTAGAACTGACGATTAGGCACATCACAGCCCAACAAATAACCACTATGCTACCAGACCTCCTCCTCAAGATCTCTTACTTATTTTGTGGGGGATATTCTAAAAGGAAACATAAAAACTACCTAAAATTTGAAAAGATCTCTAGATTAATTAATTTTTAATTATACATTACAGTTTTCCATTTCAAACCAAAAAAAAAAATGATTTTGGATGTTTACAAATTCAGAGTTGTGATGTTGCTGGTAAATTTTTATAGTTTCTAATTTATATAAAAATCTTTTGTTTCCCCAAAACATCACAACATTAGAATAATAACATCAACATTTTAGATGCATTTTCTTTTTAAGCTATATTTGGGCATTTTTTCCTTCATAGTTCTACCAAATACATCCCAGGTAGGATGTTCATATTTTGAAAGAAATACATATTTCAATAGGAGGCTTAACCCCAACCTGTCTAATTTATAAAAAGTTTTGTATCTTCCTCTCATTTTTCTGAGCATACCAAATTTTGCTAATATTTTTCTTTTAGATTTCTGAAGCCACAATCTTCTCTTCATCAAGAACATTCATATTTACTGGAGAGAGATTCTTATACACAATTTAAATGTGGTTGGCAAAATCTATACCATCTGCTTTAGCTTCCTCCCCCAGATTCAAGAATAATTATATCCGCAAATTACAAGGAAACAAGGTTTCTCTCCCTGTCTATGTCTCTCTCTTGAAAGACTTCCAGACTCGCTGTGTGGGTTTATTTCAAATTAGAGAAATGTATAACTTAAAAGAGCCTTTTCTCTCTATTTTTGTAAAGACCCAAAATGCTTCAATAGGAAAAAAATAAGAAAATACTTCCTCTATATAAAGATTATTCAGGATTCAAATTTTAAATAGGAAACAGAATCCAAAATTAAAACAAGGAAGCAAATTTGCATTAAAAGCATTTCATTGTAAGAAAGAAGCATAAATCTATTGTAATCTATTATCTGGAAATATCACCAAATAGTCAATTGCACTTTCACTTAATAAAATGAGGCAAAATAATGAAAGCAATACTAATGCATATAGACACATGTGAAGAAATCTGATTTCACTCCAATTACTCAAAATATACATATAACCTCTTTATGGCCATGGGACATGTATGAGGAATACACAAATAAATTTTTAGAATTGATATTATATTATTTCAAGTACTACCTTGATCAAAGTTTTGAAGCTAACCACTTCCTAGAAATGAATTAACAAAGCTTATCCCCACTATCCTCTACCACACCCTCCCAAGCACCTCAATTACTAGGTTTCAGCTAAGTTAGTGCAGGCACCTCCAATGAGCATGACATGTTTCACTGACTGGCCTGGAATTTCCTGGTGAAGAATATAAATGGAACCACATATATAACTAACTGATTATGTTGAAAAGCACACTGAAAAACCAAACTCACTGCATCAAATTGATGCTGGCTTGTAGCAACCCTATAAGACAAGGTAGAATTGCCTCTATGAGCTTCTGAGATTGTAACTCTTTATGGACACAGAAAGGGCTGTCTTTTTCCCTCAGTTAAGACAGGAATCAGGAAGGTGCTCTTTTTGAGAAATGGAAATTGTCAAAAACACAAAATTATTGGTGACAGGATATATTTTGACAGTAATTCATAGCAAACTACTATTAAAATACAGCTGAGGTGGGAGTGGTAGATGTTCTTGTTAGGTGCCATCAATTCAGTTCTGACTGGTAGAGACCCTATGTTTAAAAGAAGAAAGTATCACCCTGTTCTATAACAATCTCACAAGTTTTTTTACACCTGAGCCCAATGCTGCAGCCTCCTTTGTCATTCTCTCTTTTGCTGTCCCTCAACTTTACCAAGCATGATGGCATTTTCCAGGGGCTAATCTTTCCTGATAACCCACCCAAAGCAAAAAAAAAAAAAAAATAATTCTCATAACCCTGTTCTGTAAGGAGCATTCTGGCTCTTCTTCTTCTTCTTTTCTTCTATTCTTGGCTGTACTTCTAAGACAGATTTGTTTAATATTTTGGCAATCCTTGTACTTTGATTATTCTTCACCAACATCATATTTCAAATTCATAGATTCTACTTTGGTTTTCCTTACTTAATGCCCAACTTGAAGATGCATATGAGATGATCGAAAAAAACCATAGCTTGCATAAGGCACACCTTAGTCCTCAAAGGAACGGTCTTGCTTTTCAGCACTCTGAAGACTCGTGTAGCAAAAACCGAATGCAAAATGTCTTCTAATCTCTTGACTTCTGCTTCTATAAGCATGTATTGTGGATCCAAGCAAGCAGAAATTCTAAACAATTTCCATCTTCTGGGTTAACATTTTCATATTGACCGAATAAAAATATCATATATACAGTATCACTTTAATTGCAGATAAACACTTTTTAAAAGAACACACACTCCTAACTTATTGATATGGTTAGGTCACTAAAAACACAAGGTATGCAAAAAGTAGCCTTATGAGAAAATAAAACTAGTCTTATGAGCACATAAAATAACAAAGTAGGAGAGGACTCCATCTTCACATAACTACAAAATTACTTAATTAGATGACTGTCAAATTCCACCATTACATGACTGTGAAATTACATCAATACTGCCAAACCACTGAGAATCATGCCATAGACAAATTGAAAATAGTATTTATCATCATGGTCATTGTTACTCTTTCCTCAAAGCTCAGAATTTGATGCTGCTTGTGTTAGTCTTGGTAGACTAGAAAAACAAACTCATAGGCACTTATATGTATATAAGAGAGAAATTTTGGTACAAGAGTAATTGAATATTGAGAAAGAATCCCAGTCCAGTCCCGATCAAGTCTGATATTATCCCATATGTTTGATACCAATCTATAAAGCCCTCTTGAAACACATACAAGGATACTGAATGCAAGAAGATAACAGGCCAGTGGGTGGGAGGTCTTGTGGACCCAGTGGCATTGTAAGCCTCTCAGCACTGGCAAGGGTCTCCACGTGGTTTCTCTACCTCAGGGCAATAGCAGAGTTCCATTTGTCTTGTCAGCTGCAGTGTCTGTCACCCAGAGAGTGAGCAGAGAGAGATTGTGATTCCTGCCTCCAAGGAAGAATACAGGAACTCCCAGAATTCTCAGGCGAAGACCATGCCCACACAGAGGCCTCATTGACTATGACCTGATTGACAGTATAGACTCCACCTCTTTACTTTGAATACTCAAACTGAAGCCTGATTATGTAACTACAACACTACCAGATACCTTCTTTAATGAGCAAAATAATTGGAAAATAGATCTTTTACTATCATATATGTTAGATATCAGATAAGAAGTGTTTGATAAGTAGAGTTGATATTTAAGCATGTCTGTGCAGTATTTGAGACATTTTCCCTTTTCATTAGATGACATAGAATCAGTTTCAATTCATAGTGACTATAATTTCCTTTTCATTGTTATATGATACTTTTAAAATGTAAATCATATAGCATCATATCCTTATTCCAAACCCTCCAATGGCTACTCAGTACTCTTAGAATAAAATCCCCATTAACAACTGAGCTACCAGTGAGCTGAAATTTAGCTACCTCTCCAACTATCTCCTTCCCAGACCTGCTTCTTGTTTCCCAAAAAAGCTTTCCCTCTAAAAGGGAACACTTTGTTCTAGTTGTCTTCTCAGTGGAATTGTATTTCCTTGGATCTTTCCATGTTTGTGTTAGTCCGGGTAGACTAGGGAAACAAATTCATAGACATGCATATAGATATGAGAATGGTTTATATACATGAGGAATGAAACATTGAGAAAGCGCCCCAACTCAGTCCAGTTCAAAGTCATGAGTTGATATTAACCAATAATGCCTCCTTCTGAATCATGAAGTCACAAGTCAGTAGGTGCAGAGTCCCAGCGCTGGCAGGGGTCCCCCTCATGGCTCCTCGCTTCCAGGGCTCATGGTCCATTAACAGCATCCAGTGGTGGTAGAAGCAACTCAGCACTGGCAGGGGTCTCCACATGGCTTCTCCAGCTTCAGAGGTCTGGTTCCAACAGGATAAGGCCATGTGGCTTCTCCTCTGGCTCCTTCAGCTCCTCAGACGCAGCCATTTTCTCTTGTCTCGGAGACTAACTCCCAACAATGGGGAGATAGCTTCTCATCTCCACAAAGGAAATATTGTGAGATTTCCCAGAAATCTCAGGAGAAAACCATGCCCACATGGAGGCCTCATTGGCTACTCAATGGCTATCTCCAGATTAACAGGCTAGACTCCACCCCTACATCTCAATCATAAAATTGACATATCGAATACATGACCACCACAATGTTACTTTCCTATTTCAGATCTAGGTGACATTGCTTTAGAGATATTTTTCTATAATCATCAAAAGTTGATTAGACTTCCTGGAGCTTAATCCCACTGAGCAACTCCCTATATTTTTCAGAGTGGAACTACACACCAGAAGGAGCACTGAGATTGATTTTCTGAAATAAATTGACAGGTATTTCCCCCAAGATTTCTCCGGGTATATTTGCACCTTCAATTTTGAACAGCACTTGAGCACATTGACCATTTTGTCACTTCTTCCTTATGGATGTCAACTCACAATGGCCTCTATAGGACACAGTAGAACTGCTGCAAGTAACTTCATTTTCCTCCTATGGAGTAGATGATGGGTTTGAGTTGCTAACCTCTTGGTTTGCAACCCAATGCCTACCTCCTTCCCAAGATATACTTCACTTTTATCTTCTTATCTTTCTATGATCTTCTTAGATTATTTGAAAGTGAATATTGTCCAGCAAGACCAATGTCTGGAAAGATTATTTTGACTCATAAGGTGAAGGGCAGCATAAAGAAGCAAGACCCTTAAAAAGATGGATTGACACAGAGGCTTCAACAATGGTCTCAGGTGTGGGTCTCAGGCCCAGAACCCCATACCAGTTCACTCTGTTGTGCATTGTCCCCCTATGGGTCACATCCAGCTCAATGGCACCTAAAAACAAAATTAAGTATCATTTAATATAAGTCAAAATCCGGTGACAGTCAACTAGTCAACTAGTTTGTTGTTAATTATTTGTCATATGACTCTCACAATAAGAAAGTAAGAATCACAAACAAAAAGTTTTTTCTTGCTCATCATTAAATCCTCGTTTTCTGGAACTTATTATGTGCTCGAGCATATTTACAGAATGAATAAATAAATGGAATAGCCTGTGGTTTCTGAGCCCAACTTAAATTTCCTATGACACTAAATAGGAAGCTGGTTTGAAGAAAAGAACCCTCGTTCTATTCCAGGAGGCCTGGAGGCTGAGTAGTTAGAGTGGGCCAGTGAGCTGTGTGACTGGTGGTTTGAAAGGACTGAAGAAACCAGGACTCTAAGCCTGGGAGCTGCTGTCAAAACCCCAAAGAGGTTGATTAGCATCAGCAATGACACTGTGGCAGCAAGAACGTGAAAGCGATATTTTAAAACGATTCCTTTCCTATAAGTCCAAACAGGCCCCACCACTTACCTGTCCACAAAACCTTCTTTGTTTGCGGAGAACACTGACCAGGAGTTTAGCAACATGAAGGCTAACTTCAGAGCAGCGGTCCTCATCCTGTGGGTCACAACCCCTTTGGGGGTCGAACGACCCTTTCCCAGGGGTCACCTAAGACCATTGAAAAATGTGTATTTCCAAGGGTCTTAGGAATGGAGACAATGTTCTTCTATCCGTCTCCAGGTGGGTCTCCCTACATGCAGGTTTGCTCACATACGAGTATCTGGTGTGAAGATGGTTACATCTTCACCATGCTTCAAGACAAAATGCCATTTATTCATAATTAGAAATAAGTATCTCTAAATAATTACATATTGTTTTGTGACTAATCACTATGCTTTAGTTATGTTTAATTATGCTCAATTTCTAATAATGAAAATACATCCTGCATATCAGATATTTACATTACGATTCATAACAGTAGAAACATTACAGTTCTGAAGCAGCAATGAAATAATTTTATGGCTGGGGTCACCGCAAAATGAGGAACTACATTAAAGGGTCACAGAATTAGTAAGATTGAGAACCACTGCTGTAGAGGTTAAAAATATATTCACAGAAATATGCTTGCTATATATATGTGACATACAAACCAGATATGAACTTATAGGGAGCATATTAAAAAAAGTCCTAATTTTTGAATTGTCATCCAATACAAAAGAAAACAAAAAAGTTGAACTTTCCCTTTGTAGGGGCAGTGAATAATTTAATGTGGATCTTCTAGCTAAAGGCTAGAAGGACCTTTTTCTACCTGGGTCTGTGGGTCAGAAAGTAGAAGGACTTATTTATAAGACTTGCCTGTAATTGTGAACAGAATTGAATGGAATGCCATCCTACTCAATATAAATTAGCTTTGTGAGACTCCGGAGAGAGGGTTTCACTATTAGTAAGAACCAGAAGCACAGAACCTGGACTCTGAGACCCCTGAGCAATGAACTTCCCACATTTAGAAAACAGCTATAACATCAAAGGAGCTGCGGGAGATTCAAGAACCAGAGAATGAAACAAGCCACTGAGCAAGTTAGAGTGAATACTTTGGGGTCAGAGGCTGGTTTGTGGGTGGGGGTATCTGAGCACTTAATTGGGAGTGCTACTGTGGCTAACTCCCAGAACATGAGCTGAATGACATTGGGTTGAGGCTGACAGTGAAGTAGCATGCCCTTTAGGTATGTAATAGAAGCTTTAAAAGAAATGTGTAACATTCTGATGAACAACGATTTCCCGAGCTTTCTTATGAACATTACCACTTATTAACTTCCTTAAAAAATCCTTTAAGGGGCTGAGCCCCAGTGGCACAAGTGGTTGAGTGTGGGAGTGTGGCCCACTGGCTTGGCGGTTCAAATCCAGTGGCGGCTCTCAGGAGCAGCACTGGGTAGCGCCCACCACCACCAGAGGCAGTGATGCCCCCCCAAAAAAATTCCTTTAAATATAAATATTGTTTGTGAGTTTTGTGCAGTCATTGTAGTAAATCAAGATAAAAGAAGGTAGAGAAAATAGCTTGAGACAGAACACCACATCCTCATACAGCATCTCTTTATCATTAATTATTAGGAATTTTATAAAGACCTTTAAACATTTTTCTCCAACTGGAGCTAGAGCTTACATACTTAAAAGTAGAACTATCTTAAGATTGTCCCTTATGAACTTAGTGATTCAGGGGAAAAGTCATGACATTATTTAATAAGCATAAAGAGAGGGTTGTTTACACATCTACTTCTTGTAAACAAGCTTGATGAAAATCATAGATGAAGGGGATTTTCCATAAGTTGATGACTAATGACTTAATGTGAATTAATAGAGCATGCCTAACATAATAATTAGGGAGAAGACAAATTTCACTTTTGACTTTCACAAAGAGTTACAGTCAGGGAAACCCACCAGGGAAATTCTACCTGTCTTTAAATGATTGCTAGAATCATTTTTAAATGAGTCAGAATCCATGCAAAGGCAGTGAGTTTGAGACTGTATGAATTAAGAGCCCTGGTGGCATTGTTGCATAACTTACACTACTAACTTACACTACTAAGAGCAGCGAACCCGCCAGTCTCTGCAAAGAAGAACCATGAAGCTATCTACTTATGTAAAGTGTTTTCAGCTTCAGAAACACTATAGTTACTATGAATCCCAATAGAATCTACTGCAGAGGGTTTAATATAGTAATTGTGAAATAAATATTGCTGAAGAAATAATAAATAAATAATTGAACTCACATTTCCTTTTCCTTAAATTATTGAAAAACTATGGGTCTAGTGGAAAAAATAGTCTGGTAACTCACAAAAAAACCTTGCTTTTATACAGCCAAAGGTTCATTTTCATTCTCTCTCATTTTCTGCTTAGTATTCTTCTTGAAATTGTCATTTTGCTCACATCATATCAAAGTGCAAAGCTTTTCAACTTTTCTAGATAGTCCTTTAGTGTTTCTTTTGAATGCCAATCATTCTCCCTTGATCCACACATCTTTCTCCAAAACTCATGCTCCAAGAGTCATATATTTCCTTAATGAAATATAATCAATTAACATGATCCTTCTAGACATAATTCCTTCTTTAATAAATTATAATTCTGTCCTCTATGGGAGGTATTCTCTGGTACAGGACTAAGGTGGGGTCAAGTTCTGACCTTAGCAGAGAGTATGAATCAAGATGCACCTTTGGTTTCATTAGGGGGCATCTTTAAGCTATTAGGGAATGCAATTTAAGACAACATCCTTTATTTTACTTATGAGTATAGTCGTCTAAAAGACAAAAGTCCCCATCGAGGTTATACTTCACAGTGAAAGAGCTCTCTGGGAGCTCAGAGATCCAAGAACCCTTGGAAGGGTATGTCCAACATCTCTCTCTGAGGTGGCAGAGACTGCACAGTCACTCTAGCATAGCGACTAAGTACACCAGTGGCTCTAACATAGAGAGTCAGAAGAGCAGTTCAAAGAGTACGGGGTACAGTTTCCTCATCACTCCTGAGACTACAGGACTGTGAGTGAGAGTGATAGGTAGGCTGACTTCCTGAGCACAGAGGCACAAGCCAAGGGGTTTCTTGGCTGAAAGGTTGAGAACCAGAGAGAGACTTGGGTGCTCCTATTGAGAAGTATTCCTGTGGAGCTCCTGTGGAGCAAAGGTTGCAGTCTTTCTGTTTGCTGAGCCTGACTTATGGTAACCTCTCAGCTTCTCTAATATGCCCCTTAGTCACAGGTATTGTCTATAAGTTCTGTATGGCCATGGTAAAGAATCTTAGAATCTATATGAAAGAGACCTTGTTTCCAGGGACATTCATATAGTTTCAGCTATTTCCCTTTATGCTGTAATCTTCACTATTCAGTGAGGTTCTAATTCCAAGAATTAAAAATCTTGTTGTGAATTTCTGCTCCTAAAGAATTGTTTCACTTTTCAAGAATTCACAGTGACTATACTTTACCTCCTTAGCCACATTTAGACAACTGTACTCAGTTTCTAAAGTCTGCCTTTCCAATGGTATTTTCATATATAAATATAACTCTGGTATGAACGCTCTCCCGCTAAAGACAAGATGATTTGTCATGGTAAATTCCAAAGCCTCTCCTTGTCTACTCTTGTAACTCCTTACTAAGCATCCAAATCGAGTAGATGTTAAAAATGTGGCCCAAGGGATGATTTAGTAATTAACTTAGAAGAAAAGAAATAAATAACACTGAACATAGAGGAAAATTGGATGTCTATCTAATGGGGTGTTCCCAGAAAAATGAGTCTTGACTTTGTTCCAGTATTATGAAGTATTCTAGGGATTTAAATCTAGGTTATACCTTGGTTCTACGCATCTGTTAGATCTATTTAGAATTTCTCATCTGATCATTTAATATAATGCATTTTTCTCATTAAACATGTACAATGTTATAATATTTTAGTCTTAATGAGTCCAGTATCCTGCCAATATGGATGGAAAAATCCACACTTAAGTCTGCCTTATCATGACATATTTACGGAGAGAATTTACATATTAAATTATGTAAATTTCATAATTAAAATTAAAAATGTAATTTATATGATAAAAATAATAAGACATTTGTTAGTAAAATTTCAGGATTCATATTAATTATTTAAAATTCATTTCATATTCATTATATATGACTGAAAAAGCAGATTTTTTCAGAACTATGTATTTAATTTTTTTGCAAAACAACCTTATCACCTTTAAGGTACTCTCCATTACACTTAATACAATTATTGAATCTGCAATTCCATTCTTGAAAACATTTTTTCCCAAGCAGGAAACAAAATTTCACAGCTGTGCAAACTTCTCTTAAATTTGCCATCTTAAAAAGTGAGGTTGGAGCGAAACTGGTTTCCTGAAAAAAGTCACTGTGACTAGAACCTTCCCAGGCAGTGCTACTGGGTGCACTAATTCAGAGCAAGTTACTTGAAGCTTGCTTAGTGAGAAAAATGTGTACTATGAAAGTTGTACCCAGCGCAGCTTTTTTCTGCTTTTGTGTGTGTGTTGAGGGAGGAGGATTACATATATATATATATATATATATATATATATATGTGTGTGTGTGTGTGTGTGTAATTATATATATATTTAAGCCCGAATAATTAAGAGTATAAATTAGTCAAACACATTGATCTCTGGATTGATGCTTCCATGAGCAGTTATTGTGGACCCTAGCAAAATGAAATTTTTGACAAGTTTCCACCTTTCTTACATCTAGCATGATGCTACCTCTGGGCCCAGGTATAAGGATTTTGGATTCCTTTCACTAGTGCAAGAATCTTGAGATTGAACTTTCAACCTTTGAAACTGAGATAAAGTATGTTTTCCAAAGCCCCCCATTTGTGATATTTCTGCTAGAGATTGCATTAGGAAACTGAGCATTCTCTGTATCCAACATTAAAGTATCCTACGGAATAATTTAAATGCCTTTCATGTGCTTCAGTATTCACTTACTCATCCCTTCTCCTCTTCCTGAACTCTTTTCTCTGCCTTTATCAGCCTAAAGGTTTGAATTCAAACCTAGTGAAGTAAGCCCTGAGTGAGCTTCTGTAAAAATGAAAGCCAACATTCATTCTACTCTATATCTGGTGGGGTTCATGTGAGTCAAAATAGACTCAATTGTAAAGGGTTTTGCCTCCTTCAGAATGTGTTCATTGGAATCATACAATATTTACCTTTCCAGAGTGACTTCTTATACTTAATAATATGCACTCTAGGTTTCCCCTGACATTTTTGTAGTTTGATACTTCAAAAGAAATATAACTCTATCTTTTAATATTCAGCTTTTGTCCTCAGATGATTCAAGTAATAAGAAGACAGATTATTTTCTTCATAGATACCTAAGAATTACAAGTTGTTATTCCATAATAAATTAAAAACAGAATCCAGCCATTTCCAAATTGAGCTGCTTGCTGTGTAAGTTTGTTGAGCAAACTCAGATCATAGGTTATAAATGGGAAGCAGTTTAATTGTTCTTTTCAGTAACTGTTGATATTGCAGCACATAGTCCCGCTGAGCAAAAGCCACACTTGTTAATAAGTCTTTGACTGAAATCTCTTGGATCACTTCCAGTTATTCAAAAGTCTCATTGCCATTTGTCAGGTGCTCCACTATTCATTTCAGGGCTTTATTTCATATTCTGAAAAATCTTTCTCCTGCCTCTCAAGTTAGGTATGAGCTCAAGTCCTAATGGGTGCAAAATGAGGTCAGTTTACATGATTGTCACACTTCTTTGCACTTATTTTCCATGTTGGTGAGATGAGAAGGAAAGAGAAAACAACTATAGTTTTTATTGAAAACAAACTCGCCTACCTCCCTAGCCACAGTGGCCTTCACCCACTGTTCTCGCACTGTGGTCTACAAGCACAGTGCAGAGATATGGTAGTTCACTCTGAGGTTTTGGCAATTTTCTTACTTCATTTATGGTTTCATGATGGACTTCTAGCAACGTGACTTCCCTTGTAAACTGTTAACTTACTCATCTGTTAACCTAAAGGTTGGAGGTTGCGGGTCTAACCACTGGGCCACTGAATGAAAGACTTGGCAGATCACTTCTGAACGATTGCATATGTAACACTCTCTGAAATCTTTATAATACACACCTGTGTGGAATCAACTCAGCGGGCAGAGCTTGGCAATGCCTTAGCAGGTGGGGGAGTCTAAGTAGCTATCCTCTTTTGTGCAACGCTGCATCCTCTAGTGCTAGGTCAATTCTGGGGCCCCAGGCTGCGACAGGATCCTCCTTCCACACTCACTGGACACCAAGGGAGAAGTGTGACATCCTTTTATCTACGCTTTGTCAACTTGGCCCTTTTCCTAGCACACTTCCTCAGTGTGCTTCTCTACTGCCTGTTTAATACAAACTGCGCACAAATCGTTTCTGACCAGATGATGCACTATCAGTCTTACCTTCTTGCAACTTCCAACGACTGTTTAACTTGAGAAAGTGAATGAACCAAACGCAGACTCACCCACTGCCATCTAGCTGGTTGCAACCCATAGCAACCCTCTCGGGAGCAGTAGAACCGCTCCTGAAGATGTCCAGGAAAACATTGCTGCAACTTTCTCTCGCGGAAGGACAAGTGTGTTTGAACCACGGACCTGACTGTTAGCAACCCAGTGCTTAACTGACTCTGCGCCATAAGGGCAGTGGAAAGAACCTTTCCTTACTAGAGGAATGGGGCTTGTGTCTTGGCAGGGGGTGATATGGAGAGCAACAAAATGATTGGGCTTCTCATATTCTTTATCTATTGTATCTTATGAAGTTTCCATGATATTATATCAAATAGCTTGGAGCCCTTGGCATATTAGCTTTTCTTCCCTTCCCGCCTAGATCAGGAAGATAGGGGTATAACCTTCTGGAAAAAGAAGGAAATTTGAAATTCGGTAGGTATGCAGTTTTTTAGTAACGTTAACTGAACTTTTAACCCTTCATATTTTGCAGCGTTGATTCCAGGCAATGACATTATTTAACTTTTGGTCTCATTTTAAAATGCTCAACCTTGAGTTCTGATTCCTGAGGGAGACAAAAAAACCAAAAACCTACTTTATGCATCTCTAAGCAGGATAGCATTACATTTTGTACTTCCTTCTCGTGGTCTGGGTGAGCTGGTCAACACTCCGGCCTGACAGTGAACCGCCTGGGAGCTTGACAGAGGTTAACTGGCACGTTTCCTCTCTAGCCTCACATGAAGCATCTGCAAATCATCAAGATCCAGAAACCAGCTCTGAGTGGGGGCAGCCTTCAGGATTTGAATTAACTAAACCTTTCTGTGAGCCACATTTCTTTGTTTAGATTCATTCCAGCTCAGAAGGCCAACTTCCTGTCATAAAGCTGCATACCAAATTTGAGTATTTAGAAAAGAGTGTGGCTCAACCTATTGCAACTCTAGCAGCCGACTCCCAGTAACTAGACTTTAAAGAATCAGTAGTAAAGTCCGGTGCTCTCATCTTTACTGTAACAATTCGACTGCTTTCCCTTTAATCACACATATTCACAGAAATGCAGAAAGAGAAACTAGTGCTGTTCTCTGAATAAAAATGTCTGTCAAGAAAGACCTTGCTCATAGACACAAAATGGATGTAACAAAAAGAATGAAAAGGATTGGAAGTTATTCTTCAAAAGTGATACGTTTTGTGGCAAAGATCCTGTGTGACCTGCTCCACATGGTATCGATTTCAGCGATCTGAGGTTCACAAGTAGTTCATGTGTCATGTCTCCTTTGGTTCCTTCAGCATATTGTTTTGCCTTGGTTATATTCCAGTTTCTAGATCGTTTAAATCTTGCTTTTTCAAAATATGACCCAAATCCTTTCTCAATCCTGATATTTCATTTTCTTCTTTCTTTCATAAAGCTCTTCAGATGATTTTTCAGGTGATGCCTATTTTAGCATATACTCAAAATACATAACTACAGTAATTTCCATTGTGCTCTACCACAAGATATAAATCATGAGGTCTAGCTTCAAATCCCTCAGTAGATCTAATTAATATTTAATTAGATAAGACCTGAACCCTTCCCCAGAACTTGTTATTTCAAAGGTCACCAATGACTTCTTTGTTATTAAATCTAAGAATAATGCACAGTTTTTACTATATTTCTTATATATATGTATAAAGTTATCATTATGTTTCCATTTGATTACACACTGTAAGATTTGATTCTAGTGATTACACTCTCATTAAGCCCTAAACCTCCTTTGACTTCTGTGACATTATTGTTTCTGGGTTAATAGCACTTGTGAGATCCCCTTGGAGTGTTTTTGGGGTGACACAGCCTGCTTGTTCCCTCCCATTTAAACAGGCTTTGAGTCCCTTTGATTTGAACTTTACAATAGATTTGGATGAGCCCCACATCTGCATAGATCCTGGTTCTCCCTCACTTATTTTAGTCCTGCAAAGATTCATTACAGTCAATGTTTTCTCCATATCTCACATCGCTCCTTGCTTTAGCCCAATGTGCACTTGTAGACACCACATTATAAAGAGGGCTCAATATTTCAACTTTCTAAATATCAATCATGACTTTTCTATTCTATCTTCTGTATAAACCTAGTGGATTGTTTAACTCTATAACCATAAGTACATAACTTCATCTCGCTCTTCTTCTACTTCTTCATCTTCAAAAAATAAAGACAGAAAAATTTACTCACATAATTACCTGAGTATTTCTAATTATATATAGGAGCATTGATGGTATAGTGGCTACATCTCCTGGAAAAGGCCAAGGCTTTCTGCTCGAGGAAAGATGTACAGATATAGGAACTAAAAGGGAAGTTCTACTCTGTCCTTGTGGGCTGCTGTGAGTTGGACTTGACCCAAATGTCATTAAGGACGTCCACATAAAATATTTAAATCCGAGATCACACATAGTAGACATTCAAAGCTGAGTGCAGAGGCTCTCATCATTGTGCTTGTTAGTTGCTATTGATTCAATGCAGACACAGTACCCGGTGCGGAGTAGAACTATTACATAGCATTTTCAAGGCTGTGACCCTTTGGAAGCACATCACCAAATTTGTCTATATAGGGACCTCTCAGTGGGTTTAAATCACCAGTCTTCTGGGTGGTAGTCGAAGTGGTTAATCTTTTATGTCATCCAAGGATGGCATTATGGTTAGTGTAGATGCTGTGTGCTATTGAGTTGACTGACAATCATATTGAGTGCAGGAAGTCATCCATATTTATCTAAATAATTGTAATGGTCACTCACCTAGTTTATCTCCCCACACTACATATTCACTATCTTGATATTACTCTTCCACAAAATTTGCACTTCCAGAAATGTGATCAGACCTTTCATTGTATAAAATGATGAAATAACTCCTCTTAATTTTTAAGTCATTTTATTGGGGGCTTATACAACTCTTATCACAATTCATCCATCCATCCATTGTGTCAAGCATATTTTTACATTTGTTGCCATTATCATGCTCAAAACATTTGCTTTCTACTTGAGTCCTTGGTATCAGCTCTTCATTTCCCAACCTCCCTTGAAGCTCCCCCTCCTTCTGGAACCCTTGATTTATAGATTATTTTTATTTTGTTGTATCTTACATCGTAGGGTGTCTCCCTTCACCCACTTTTCTGTTGTCCAGACCGGTTTCTTGACCTGACTTGACCTCACCCAGGGACCCGTTTCACTGGAACATTTGACCTGAATCCTCTCAATTTTAATAGTATAATCCTAATAAACCTCACTTTTGCAAGATAATATTCCTACCAACCTTTCAAACCAGGAGTGCTCAGTATGTTGACCGTGATCTACTAGTTGATCACAAATGTAGTGTGGGTAGATTGTATGGCATTAAAAAAAACTGATGTAAGCCTGTCATCAATCCTATCACTTAATTGATATAGAATGCAGCCAATCAGATGCAATCTTAGGTGTCAAACACATTTGCAAACGATTGTGCTAAGTGCAGCAAAACTGACAACTTAAGTTAGCACCAATTTTTAGACCTTTTTTTCCCCTCCTAAACTTAAGAAAAGGTATTAAAATGAGTGGGAAGCTGGGCCAAGTAAGAAGACAGAAATGTATCACTTTCATATGGAATGGGAGATTTTGACACTACAAGTCAACATTCAGCTGAAGTCCAGAGCACATGAACAGTTCTGGAAGTTACAGAGGGAAAGTATCCATACATGAGAAAATGTACAACTTCCTTGACTACATTATTTGGCTTTACTTATGTGTGTTGGCCTTTCTCACATGAAGATCATTAAGTCCCAGTACCTTTCTACCATGCCTCATGATAATTTGGAAGTGTGTTTGAGGCTAGCTGTCAGTAGCTACTGTCTGGACTATGCATCCCTGACTCATTCCATTCAGTGAAAGTTATCAGAGTAAACTCAGGTAATGACAAAAAATGTACACCGTAAATTTTGTTGTGTTGTGCAATATGGACTCATGTGGTTATGCAAGGTATATAAACATACATTGTACCTGTAATAATTCTGAATGCATGTATGAATAAATTTAATAAATAAATTAAATAGGTGTTTTGCATTTTTCTAGTTGGTAGATCATTTTGACTTGATCTTTGCTAGTTGCTATTGATTTAAGTAGCTCACATGCTGAAAATGTGTGAGCTTCCTGTTTTAAACCTATTCCTCTGACTCAGAAGAAGGCAGAGGACATCAGATGCACCCTCTAGCATTTGACCACTAATTATGATGCCCTATATTGATCTTCTTAATCATACAATTATTTTCAGTTTAAAGATTGCTATTGAACTCTTTCTTAAACTGCATTCTAGACAGAGTGGCAAGTAAAAATATGATATAGTTTTTTTTTTTAGGGACAGAGATTACACATTGAGGCAGACAATTTTAAATATAAATATTACTATGTGACTTCAATGTGTGGCCACCTATCATTTATATTCTTTATTTGTCTGACCTCCTTTTCATTTTATTCTTTCTATTTCATTTGACTTTGTTATGCTTCATGATACTGTGAGCCATAACCATGAAAGTGAAATAATTGATTGTGTTCAACAGAGATAAAAGGTAGAGGTAATTAAGTATAGAGGTAAATCTTACTATAAAATCAAAATTGACAGGTTTTTTTTGTTTTGTACTCCTAAAACTTAACTCAATTTTGAAAATGACATATGCTTTAAAAACAAGGAAGAGATGTGTATTACACCAACTTTAACACTGGAAACCAGCAATGAGAATGGTGAGAATAATCAGAAATGAGTGTTATAAGATTCATTGGCAAAGTGGGGAATAAAAATGAAAATTAATTATAACCATCTTCTAGAACATGGTGATAACCTTGTGTACCTTGTCACTCAGTTTCTGAGTTTCAGAAGAATACAGAAATAATATACGTTGGTGTTGATTATAGACAATTTGTATAGTGAATATTTTACTTAAACTAATATCTTGCAAGTTCAAAGTAGCTCTGTGTATTTCTATGACTTTTTACATGATCAAAGAAAAGCAGAAGAGCCACAGTGACTTCAAAAGAACAAAGTACATCACTGGGGAATAAAGCACATACCTATGCCAATTTGGATGTTACCCTAAAAAGAAGAAATTATCTCCTTCTTGCTAGTGGCCTTGATACAAAATTCCTGTGACAATGTTATCTAATATAGAAATATATTTGTTAAACTGTAATTGTAGTATTCCTTGTCCAATTTTTTAGATGCATTAAAATCAGGTATTTGTAAGTATAATTGTTTTTAAAAGTTTTGGCAACAATACTGCATGGTTTTACCTCATTATTTGAAAAGTATTTTTAAGTATAACTTAAAGCACAATTGCAGAAAATGATCATTTACAAAGTGATGTTTCTTTTTCTTTTTTGGTGATGTTTCATATTGCATACTTATTGTCTTAGAATTTGTATAGTTTCATTACTTGTGAATTTCTGTATTACCAAGTTAGTTTTTGTGGAGAAAAATTCTTTAAAATTTTTTGTTGTTTGAGCAAGTGATATTATTTTAAATAAATAAAAGGATGCCAGAAATAATACTTTCATGCCTTTGCCAATGATAAAACTAAATAAAGATCTCTGCTTTTACAGGTTATAGAATGCAGCGACCCTTTGTTTATTTTCACCGTTGAGATTATTGATTTGGCTGCAACAGAGGAATGGGAGCACCTGAATCAAGCAACTTCTCATAATGCTGCTGCCTCATCAGTCCCTTCGAATGGAGGCAGGGGAACTGTCAGCAGAAGTGCTCTGAGGTATGCTCAGTGGAAGACAGAAAAGTGGTCTCTCAGGAAAGCCAGCCGCCAACGATAGAGCTTTACAGATTGCAAACAGCACCTTAATTGTGTTTGAGTGTGAACAGGAAGTCAATGCTCTTCTCTGCTGTACAAATGAAGTTTATATTACTAAGTAATGTTTTATGTGTACCCTTAGAAAGTTCAGAGTAGACACACACCATGAATATTTGATCATGTTTAATATTTCAAAGTCTTAATTAGAAATAGTCAAGAAGCTCATGGGGAACACAATATCCTCTTGTGTGCTGAAAGTCCTGTGCTGTGAGTGTGGATGTGATTTTCAGCTACCTATCGAAATATCTTGGTTCTTTGGGTTCTATCTTTTGATATCTTTACCAGCATTGTGTAGCATGCAGTGTTTATATGTGTTTTTAATTGTTAGCATCTCTCTTTGTTCATATATTAGATTGTAAGCTCTTTGAAGTCAACGTCTATAATTGCTTTAGTTTATTACGATGAAATCAAGATTTCAGAAAATTTCCTTCAATTGAAAGGATGCAATTAAATAAATGCATGCTCTTTCCATATTTCATTCAGTAGAATGTGGATGAAGATAAGATTAGTCTGCTTGTTTAAGTGCTTATCAAGTCTATTCCTAATTACAGCAACTCTATATGGGATTTCCAAGACTGCAAGTCTAGAAAGGAATAGATAGTGTCACCCTTCTCTCCCAAAACTTTGGTGAATAAGGATTGTTGTCCGTTTAGTTAACATTCATCAGTCTGATACCTGAGAGTGTCAACAATGCCCATAAAATACACTAAGCACAGTTTTGCTTTCATTAAATAACTTATACTACACAAAAGATGCCTTTGTAAAATATTTTCTTCTTATGATAGACATCTATAAAAAATATAGCTAATTCTCCAGATAAAATGATAAAATGTTAGCATTTAAAACATGAGACATATTTATACCGAGATTTGATATATCAACCTAATATTTCAAATATTTTCTGATGTGGTTTGATGAATAGTAAAAATGGATATAAAATGATTATGTTTTGCATACTTTGTACAGAAGAATAAAATGACAGATACATCAATAGTTTAAGTTTAAATACTTTCAAGTTTTGTTCCTTGTTGTCACAAATAGCATAGATTTGTAAGATTACTGACTAGAGAAAGAAACAAAATGCATGGTGAGAGAGGACAGAAAATCTCTCTTGTCTCCACAGATATCGAATGCACAGCTTTCTGTGTGACAGCTCAATGTTGATCCCAGTGGAGGGATTTGAGGATCTCTTTCTTTTCCCACACCACCTTCTTTATAGCTCATCACTGGAGTCTGCTTTTTCATGGACAGCAGCATGGAAATTCCACAGCTTTGTAGTCATACAATTAATGTAAACAACAAAGCACAACGGGCTCCTTAATATAAGCCTATGTTCAAGATCATTTCCTAATATAGAAAAGATCTGCTTTCTCTTTCCATGTTTCAGCTACATTCCAATTGACTATTTTTTATTGGACCACCCTAGAGCCAAATATTTACTACTATAATAAGGGAATGTAAATAAAAATTAGTTCTGGTTTATGTTAGAAATCTATTGCAATAGTTACTACCATCCCTTTCAGTTCTCACTTGACTGCATCCAAACATTCTTGATTTCCATGGAACTTTTCTTGAACAAATTGTTTTCAAGGTTTTCCTTAAAGATATTTTAATTGAACTCACTCACATGTCTCTAATAACACCTTGGGCCTAAATTAGCATCTGTACATATAATTGCAGTTGCTTTACAATTATAAATTTCTGTTGAATAAATGATTACTGAAGTTAAGTTTACATACAGACAAACAGGGAGAAAGAGAGAGAGAGAGAGAGAGAGAGAGAGAGAGAGAGAGAAATACCACCCCTATGGAAGACAAATAGATATCACTCAAACCACCATAGTAGATGTGTGGTTAAAGGTATGCATATAAGACAGTATGCTCACAGTGGTGTGGAAGGTATTGATCCCTCACTTCAAGCCTGTCTTACTGAATTTGGAATATCTAAATGAAAAGTATGAAATTGAGAAACTCTCTACTATCAAGTAGATTCGAACTCATAGTGACCCTATAAGACAGGGTAGAACTAGCTCTGTGGAGTTTCCAAGACTTGTAACTCTTTACAGGTATAGAAAATCCCGACTGGCAATTCAATCTGCTGATCTTTTGCATTGTAACCAAATACTTAGTTAGGCACTACATATGCCAGTCATAAGTCAAGAATTGGTGCAGTATTTTGGAAAAAACACTAATATCATTCATTAAATACGCCATTTCTTTTAGACATAAAATATAATGGAGGACTTAACAAAATAGCATGTAAACTTTCAAAATCATAGTTTTGTCACTATTTGTTTTTATTTCTAGCCTATATAATGGCTACTAATTTACTTGGGACTAAGAAGATGGATTGGGTCATTAAAGAGTACAGAGTTCAAATGTGGGCTCCCTTCTCTACTAACTTGGTGTTCTACCATTATTTTTTAAATCACGTTGTTTAAATTTCCTAGATTATAAGTGGGGATAATTAATACCTGTCTCATTATTATTTCAACTTATGCCTGAAATTACAAATGCAAAGTAGGCAAGAGAGTGCATGGAATGCAGCAAGTGCTAGATTAATTGTAGAAGGTATAATTTTGCTCCTTTAACTTCTTCACGGATTCCTGTTTGTAGAGCGGTTAACATACAGGTGTTAAGTACAAGGTTAGTACTTAACCAGCTGTCTGTTCTCTGTGAGAGAGATGTGGGAGTATACTTTTGTAAAAACTACAGCCTTGGAAATACTATAGAGTGGTCCTATTCTGATATACAGGGTCACTATGAATCAGAATTTATTGTAAATACTCTTGTATCTTGTACCAAAGGGAGGGGAAATATATGTTCAAAATCTAAGCCATTGTGTATGTATATCTATATCAATACTTGGCTTTCATACCACCTATTGTAGACTAGACTAGTTAAAACATCAAGGTGTGACATGGGACAAGAATACATCCTCATGGTTGGCATCAAGGGATCGTGCAGTGCACATCACAGTCTGTGAATTGGCCTCCGGTATTTGCTCATAGCTGGAAATAACTTTCAGAAGGTGCCTTTTGGCCATTAATTGGAGGCACTCATAGATCAGTGCCACCTTCCCATTTCTAGACTTCCTAATTATAACACTGACAGAAGTCTTGAAAATGGCCTTAGGAATTTACCATAGAGATCTTGACGGCCAATACCATTCTCTAACAAAGGAACCAGGGTTCATTAGAAAAAAAAATAGTTAATTCTAGGACTGGTGCTAAGAACGCTACAAGGTTAACCTGCGTGTCTTATGCTCAGAAATAAGACAGTGCTGAAAACAAACAATACTCTATTTTGAAACTATGTCAAAGGGTGCCAACTGAAAGGGCTCCCACAAGTATTAAATAGAAGTCCAGAGATTCATACTAGCTTGAGGAAATTACCAAGCAATTAAGGAAATGGACAAGAGAAAAATCTCCTGTACTAAAGAATTTCCAGACTATTTCTAGCAATATCTACCCTGTGGGAGGCGGAGCATAAATCTTCCTTCTTCATGTGTGCGCTGCTGTGACTTTCTTATTAAAAGAAAGAGCATGGAAAGGAGAAGGAAGCAGTAGGTTTACAGAGAAGGTAGAATCCTGTTCTAGTATGGAGCCTAGGCTTTCTTTGTGGCCCGTCTACCTCTTGTGCAGCCATCTCTCATCTGTTAGGGAAGACTTTGAGGCTTCTGTAATACTGAGCAGGTTTCCTTGGAGCTACCAGAGTAAGACAGAGTAGTAGAAAGACCTGCCGATCTGCTTCTGAAAACCATGTGGATCAAAAAGATTCAATTCAAAATAAATTATGTGAGTGAAGGGCCAAGCCACAGGCAATATCATGGAGTCCATTTAGAGCACAAGGCAGAACTGTGGGTTTCTGAGTCGGTAAGTCTTTATTAATATTGGTTTATCAAATGTTACAAATGTGCCATTCTATATAAGATGTCAACAATTGGAAAAATTTTTGGTGGAGAACATGAAGACTATCTATATTCCAATTTGTCTGCAAATATAAAACTATTCTTAAATAAAAATATTATTTAAAAATAAGGCAAGTGATAAATCCACTGTGAAAGAATTCACATACTTTTCAGAAATATTTAATATTTCATTGTTGTTAGTAAATCAGATAGTGTTTATATTTCAGAAATTGAAAAAAAATTGATGTACAAATGAGTGAACTGAGAAAATAAATAGTATTTCTTTATCCTACTTTAGTCACTTCAAAATTACTCTTTTGGTTTTTAAAATGATTTTGAAAGCAAAGTCAACATATGAGAAGATAAGACCAAAACAGTTTGACAATAAGTCCTTAACTAAAATTTTCTATTTTGCTAAACTTTAATGGATAATAGTATACTTTTATGTGATAATTTTCTTTACATAGAATCAAAAGCTTTTAAGAAACATATCCATTCTTTCCAACATTTTTAAGTAGATTGAGAGTACCAAAAGGATCAAATACATTGCTGTTTATTTATTTATTTTTATAGAAAAATAGTGCTTGAAAAACTCAGGCTCTTACTAAATTTGTTTAATTTAGTCAATGTTAAGCCTGAAGTTGCCACTTTCTTTGGGATGTGTAACCATTTGGGGAAATATATATCACATATATATTTTATTTATATATTCCTTTTACTTTTGTCTCTATTCACATAATCTAACTTTTAGAAATTTAAAAGAAGGAAATTATCTACACCATATTTTAAATATAGTCATTACTTTAAAGTTGACAATGTTTCAATGAATTCTATCTCTATGTTGGTAGGCTGTGAGAGCGATGCTACATTAGATAAATTGTGACAATTTGGATGGAGGGCTTTTTGGAAAGCATCAGAAAATATCATTCTATTTTGAACAAGTAGCTTCCTACTTAAAATACATTATGAGTTAGGCATACAAAATATTAAAAGAAGGGGGGAAATGAAGGAAAAAAAGAGAATGAAATTAGAGCCATTGTTGTTAAGTGGTGTCAAATCAGTTCTAACTCACCGTGAACCCCATGCATAGCAGAATGAAACATTTCTCTACACCCATCCCTAGAAAATTCAGTGCTCTCAGATTTACATCATGTCAAAATGGCCATTTGGCCACCAGGGGAATACCACCTTGGACTCTTTGTAGGTGTGAGTTTGAGAAACAAAAGAAGTCTGCAAGGGCAAGATCAGGACTGCAGGCCGATGAGGAAAATTGCCCACATTCTCACAGGACAGTAGTGGTGTCCTTGACGAACTAGCAGGAGCATTGTCAAGATGGAAAAAGATTCTGTCACTGCTCTCCTGGGCTTTACTTCACCAATCCACTTTTCAACATTTTAGAACGCTTTCATTGAAATCTTCCAGGTTTGTCTTATATCCTTCAATAAAATCTAACAAAAATCCCCCTTTTAAATTCACCCTGATTTTCTGAGTTAGAAGTTCTACCCTGACTTTCACTGGCCCAACAAATCCCTTTGGAATACACTGTTTTGATTGGATTTTGTGTGTGTGTATGTGTGTGTGTGTGTGTGTGTGTGTGTGTGTGAAGGCACCATAGTGAAGCTGAACTGCATTGATCACACAGGTGTGTTTAAAGATGGTATGTTTAGAATAAATCTGCATATGTATAAACTGGCACCCTGATAGTAATAATTCTTGACTTTACCTTGTATGATACCTCACATGGCAAAAACAGCTACTCATGTGGAATTAACTTGCTAATCAAGTACTCCAAAGAAGGGAGTGGTATCAGAGCTTAAATTATGAACACCCCATTTTCAAAAGACTACATGACAGGGAAAGTCCCCAAATCCAGTGTTCCCACATAAATTACACCCCCAACGAATCCTTTTGGGCATGGTTCAGGGATGTGAACATGTGTGTTAGTCCAGGTAGACTAGAGGAACAAATTTCATAGACACACATATGGATATAAGGAAAGGGTTTATATACAAAAGGAATGTGACATTAAGAAGACATCCCAATCCAGTCTGATACAAAGTCATAAGTCTGATATTAACCCATATGCCCGAAATCAGTCTACAAAGTCTCCTTCCAACTCACTAAGTGACAGGTCAGTGGGTGCAGAATGCTGGCAGGGTCTCCCCATGGCTCCTCACTTCCAGGGCTCAGGGTCCATCCACAGCATGCCACTCCATATTCAGAGGTCTGGCTCCATCAGGGCAAAGCCATGTGGTCTCTCTGCTGGCTCCTCCAGCTTCTCGGACGCTGCCATCTTATCGTTTCTGTGACTCACCTCCTCTGAGACTAACTCCCAACACCTGGGGATATAGCTTCTCATCTTCACGAGGGAAAATCGTGAGATTTCCCAGAAGTCTATGGAGAAAACCATGCCCACATAGAGGCCTCATGGGCTACTCAATGGCTATCTCCAGATTAACAGGCTAGACTCCACCCCTACATTTCAATCATAAAATTAACATAAGCACATGACTGCCAAAACATGCTATCAAAAGAGAACATTTTAAAGTTACTTGTGCCATATATAATTAAGTTAAAATGTAATACCTTATTATGTGATTCCCTTTTGACTTATTGTAAAGCTTCAATTTTCAATATTGTCTGCTCCCTTTTCATTTGAACTGTTTCTCTGCTTTGTCTATTAATTGTTGGTGATGGTCTTTTTTTTGCTTCCTATTTGTGGTTTGTATTGTTTTCTGTGTATGGAATCCAGGATATATACATCTATAGACAGTAATTGGATCAATAATTCCTGAGGAGCATGGCAGTGGAGGTTTGGCCGAAATAGGATGTGAATGAAAATGAGTCTGAAAAGAAAATGCTCTGAAAGGATTGTGGTGATGACTTCAGAATTCTTAATATGATTAAATGATTAAATTGCAGAGTATGTGAAGTTTATGCCAACTAAACTTTTTTTTTATAAATCATTTCATTGAACTCTCATCATGATCCATACATACATCAATTATCTGCAGGGCACTTGTAGCCATCACCACTCTCCAAACATCCTCCCTCCACCTAGGCTCTCAAGACCAGCTCCCCATCTTTCTTTTTCCTTCCCTCCTCCCCCCCCATGAACCCTTAATAAGTTACAAATTTTTATTACCTTTTCATATCGTACACTGTCCAATGTATACCGCCACTTACTTCCCTGTTTTCCATACCCCAGAGAGGAGGTTAAATGTAGATAATTTGGGAATTTTAAATTGGTCTAATGTAATCATATGTGCACTTGACTTACATGGATTTAAAAATGCATTTCCTGCAATCAATTTTTAAGGTGGTAATACTGTGTCAAAGATATCTTCTGTTTGCTACTCCGAACCCTCTTTCTAATCTCCTGCATCCAGAAAACAATAAAACAAAGAAACAGAAGTAGAATCAGAGGACAGAAGAGTCTGGGAGAGAGGTATAGTGAAGGAAATGAGAGAGAAAACACATAAGAAGGACAAAACCTCTCATCTTTGGCTGCAAAAACAAATTGGTTCCTGAGTCAGGTCAGGGCAGTGACCACTAAAAGCTGGGGATGTTTCTGTCTCTCTACATGGAGTTTCCAACTAAGTAACTTCTTAATTACCTGGCTGAAATAAAATAAAAACTTTATTTTTCCATAATGTTCATATATTCTATGTATTTAGAAGTTAGATAAGTGGAGCAGTTATTGCAGATTGTCTTTCCCCCCACCGTCAAATATCTAAGAGCTAGTCAATATTCCAACATAAGTATATCAAATATATGGTATCAATAGAATAAAACATGCATCATCAATTTATACTTATTTACCCTTCAATGATTTTAAGTTACACAGAGTCCATGATGGCTTTTAATTCATTTAATTTCCTTCAGTTGCATTTATTGCATGATCTTTTTATGTTTAAGAAAAATTATATATATGTATATATATCAATGGCTAAGGACATCAAAGATGTAAGGTTCTTGCATCACTCCTCTTCTCATTTGTTTGTTTGGAGGTATTTTTCTCTATGGAACAGTGACTTTAATATATATGTCTAAAGTGTTTTTCCCTGGCTGACTGTGTTTAATGTAGCTGTTAGTATTTAAAGTATGAGAGCTGTTTCAGGGAAAAGTCTAGTCTAACAGCACTTAGAAAAAGGCAAATATTTTAATATTCCTACTATTGTTTACAGAATACTTTGTCATTACTTCCTACTATGTGTTGAATTCTGCCTCCTTTCCAAAATAAAAACAAACCCAAATCCCAATTCTCCAGTATTGTGAATTTGAGATTAATTGGAAATCAGTTCTTTGTGATGTAATTATTTAAAAATCACAACAGGACGTGATTCTGGATTAAGGATGAGCCCTCATCTGAAAACTGGCATCAATATTAGAGAAAGAACATCGACGCACACACAGAGACAAGACAGAGATGGGGACTGGTGCTTTGCTTCCATAGGTCAAGAAACAGTGGGGCCAAGGAACGGTGGGGCCATCAGAAGCTGGAGAAGGCACAGAAGGATCCTCACTGGTGCCCTCTGAGGAATCATGACTTAACAGGATTTTTATTGCAGACTTCTAGTCACCAGAATATTCCAAGAATGAATTTGTGTTCTTTTAAACCACAAGTAAGTGGCAAATTGCTACTCGGCCTTAAGAAACTAATAAGGAGCCTGGTGTTGCTGTCGGCTGTGTGTTGGCTTTCCAAATACAAGCTGGACAGACCCCATCCGCCTCTCCATAGGAGCAAATAAGCCTGTCTGTTCCCATAAAGAGGCACAACCTTGTAAACTCTAGGAAGTTTTCCTATGAGTTGAAATCCTCCCAGTGTCGGTGGGTGTTATGAAATTAGTATATACACGCGAGGAGTGATTGATAACAAATAGCTTGCTGTGACTTGGGATTTTCTTAAAAATCTTCACTCTGAAGAAATTCCTGAGCAAGTTAATCCTGCCAGGGGTTTTCTCGGCAACAAAATTACAAATCTTCCTTCTCCTGTTTGAAACCAGATGTTCTTGATTACATCTTCAAGAGATATGACTGGCTGGAGTGATGGTAGTTCATAGCAGTTGATCTCAGCAAAAGGTGAAGGAAGGAACTAGGGGCAACATTAGCCAAAGGTTGGGTTATATGTGTCCTCATTCCTTTTTAAAGCCTCATTGTACCTAAATTCTTCAGTAAATGCAGGTCTCAATGGCTTTACTCTCACAAATGTTGTGACATCTGAATTGTTATAGTCGGCTCGACTTTAACAAGGCAGCTCTTCCTCAGCCTTATTTCAGTGGATTCTGAACTTAAGGGCAGCCTAATGGGACAGAGTAAAAGTTCCTCATGTTATTTCTATCTTTGAAATTAGCTGATTTCCACATCTTTATTCTGACAAATAACTCAGTGCCATCAAATCAATTTTGACTTATAGTGATCCTATAAAATAGAGTAGAACTAACCCCTCTATCTTTCTGAGACTGTAGATCTTTATGGGAGTAGAAAGACTTGACTATCTCATAGTGGTAGGAATTGCTTAACTTGTACTTAGCAGCTCGAAGCCTAATCCATTAACTAGGAAGACTGGTAATTTCAAACTACTTACTCTTTCCCTAACAGCCCAGTACTTAACCACTCTGCTCCTCATTTTGAACAATACTCCTCTCCATGTAAGCTCTCTCCCATCCATTTCGTCCTTACTATTCAAAGAAGGAGGAGGAAGATGAGGAAAAAGATGGGGGCCAGGGTGGGGGTGGAGAAGAAGATACAAGTAGGAAGAGGGAAGTAACAAATGGAAATGGAAGCAAAAGAAACAGAGAATGCCAAAAGTGTTTATATATCAAGAGAAAGGTCTGGCCATCTGTTCTTATAAAGTTTTCAGCCTAAAAATTCCTATTTTGCAGTCCTACTAAGCCAGATGAGGTTGTCATGAATTTGAATTGATGGGAGAAAAGAAATAAGTCATAGATATTTAGTTGAATGTTGTTATTTCCTCATTTGAGTACAATTTTCTGAGCTTACTAAATCCAAGTAAACAGAATTATCTCTTTTCTATTTATAAGACCAAGAGTCCCAAACCACAGGTGTTGAGTAGATGATATTCTGCATTTTACCATGCCAATATTATTTCCTGATACTGAACATAAAAAAGACACATTCACAGGTGTAGATTGTACCTGTGACTGATTTGTCTTCTCTCAAGTATAAGGAAGGATTGACTCATAAGTATGCCTGTGGGAAAATACTATGAAATCATGTTTGCTATGGTTTTTAGCTCTTGTCTTTGATTCAATTAGAAGTCTAATTATCCCTTCTTTTCTTTCCCTCAGAAGTATTTTCATTATCAAAATAACACTAGGCCTTCAGGGCAGTGGTTAAGATTAGACCCCCTTTGAATATGCTGGGTTGAGTTCAAGCACATTCTCATATATTAAAACTAAACAATCTATCCTGGGATTGGCCCCAAGGCAAGTTAATTCCTGCTAATGAATGCTTCATTCTAGGGGAAATCCCCTAAAAGCTCCCCTGGTGTGGTTTTCTATTGGAGTTGGCCAGAGGAAAGAAATTTCCCAAATCAGAAGCTTTCTACACCAGGGAAAAATTTCAATAGACATCACTTCTGCTTCTAAATACTTCATAGAGTTCCTGGTTGCAAAATGCAGCTGTTTTGTAAGCTCTATGATACAAAATTCAATAATCTATGTGGAAATTAATAATAGTAAATTTTAGATAAATCTATCCCAATATTTTCCTTTCCACTCTCCAGCCCACCCATTTCTTCTTTGTGTATCTCAATTCTCTCAGGCACACTGGAGAAGCCTCTTTCATGTCAAAAATAACCAGCAGAGAAGGCTCTATTGCTGATAGAAAAGGTTAACAGGGCTAGAGATATAGTTCAAATAAATCCAAATACAAACTGTCTTAGAAAAAGATTAAAAAGAAATGCACTCTGTGAAGTTCACTCAAGCATGGATCTACTCTTACTGTTGGGACTCAGCATCTTCAGGGCTAGCATGGACTCTAAATATTGGTTTCGAGCAAGGCTTGTTCTAGAATGTTCCTGTCTCCTTCCCCACCCCAACCAATCACAAATGGAGACTCTGTTATCATGAATAAAGAATATAACACAAGTTTGCACCCCAAATAGATTTTGCTGGCTCAAGCAAAATACAATTATTAGCAGAGATGGGTAGAAACAACCAAGATGTCTATTCTTTCCAAAGGGAGCATCAGTGGCAGTATCATCTAAGCACTGGGATACTAACTGCAAACTCTAGTGGAACATAGATTCTGGGAACTGTTTCCAAAAGGAAAATCTACTTGAAGACCCCCCCCCCCAGTATATTAAGTCTATATTGGATTTCGCCTGACCATTAATCAGGGATATGAATCTTTGAACATTCTTGCCTCAGGTAGAGTGCTTTAAAGGTAGATTATCACCATTCTTTTAAGACCAAGATGGGCAGGGGTTTTTAGGGGCTTGCTTGGCTGTGTCCTTGAAGGAGGGTTATACTAAAATCACACTGTCATGTGTCATGCCATGACTACCTTCCTTAAACAAATCTTAAAAATTCTTCTAACCGATGTATGTGTTCCATTCATGTCTGCATTCCCATTCCTACAGCCTGGCCTGCAATTGTGATGCAGTGATCTGACACTGGTTATGCTCCTGTAACAGGTTTCCTTATTCCCTTATTCCCATGTCCTTTTCCAACAAATAAATGCCCTGTGCTAATGATTTCCCTCATCCAGATGATGTGTCTTCATTCTTTCTTTATCCTGCTTCAGACTTAATCAGTTTTTCCTTAAATTATATTCAAGATATGGGAGTCTCTTTTGTACCCTACAATAGTAGCCACCAGCCTCTCCTTGGAAGAAAAGTGATGTTCTCTGTTCTTCAAAGATTTACAAAGTCTTGGGAAATTATATATATATAATTATATATATAATCCATATATATATGGATTCAGAGATAAAGTTGACTTAATGGCAGTGGTTTGGGTGTTGTTTGATTTGAAAGAGGAGGGTGGACGGTTGTACAATACAGGCATTCTAGGCTTCTTTCTCCGGCTGTTCTCTGTGGCTTATTTCAAAATCATTTTGAGAGGGAGAAAAGACAAAGAAGAGGGAATTTATCTTCCATGGGTTTGATATAAAATTATAGCATACTTTAAAAATAAAGCTATTTTTCCCATGCTGCTGTCACATCCTTCTATTTTTGTATACCTCAATACTATGAAAATTACAGAACAAACAAACCTATCTTGTTCCTTAGAAGAAATAAAGCAAGACTTCATTTGACATGCTTTGGAAATGTTAGGAGGTGAGATCAGGGAGTGGAAAAGTCCATCTTTCTTGGTGAAATAAAGAGGCAGCAAAAGAGAAGGAGGCCATTACCCAGGCGAATTGACACAGTAGTCGAACTAGCTGGGAGAATGACATGGGCTCAGGGAGTGCTTTGTTCTGCTGGTCTTACAGTTGCTCAGAGTCAGAGCTGATTTGATGGCACCCAACATGAGCCGGTACAAAGGTGGCCAGTAGCCCTTCAGGGCACTTGGCACACTTGTCAACTTTTCCAATTTACAATTACATATCCGTCCCCACCTGGGCTCCTTGTTCACTTCCATAGTCCTCCCTGAACTAAGTGAGCTGCCGCCTGTCGCGATTATATGATGACTTCTATACTTTACATGATCAATAATTCATCTGTGTAGCGTTCCAGAGTAGCTATGACTCCGGGGTAATGAGTCTGGCTTTTCAGTTTTGGGGAAACCTCTCCTGGTGCTCCTGAGAGAGAGGTCAAAGACATTTGCCCTCTCCCCTAGGAAGAGACTACCTTTAATAATGAAGAAGTGACCACACACACCCTCACTTATTGTTACAGCTTTAATTAATTTAATTTTTATTTAGTTTCCTATTAATTTTTTTAAAATTCAAGCTAGATGATTTATGATAAAGTAACAGTTCCTTTCCTGCCTTCATGGAGTTTCATAATATAAACACATCTGCCAGACACCAGGAATAGCACATTATATTGAACACAAAATAGACATTGTAATTTACAGGGTAAATCATTCTAAATTTCACATTGTAGGTTTATGGCAGTTACATAATCTCCTGTCAACATAGCTCACTGGAGGCCAGATACAGACACTCTCTGCTTCATCTTCCTGTTGACAAGTCACATGGAACTGTGCTAAAATAGCCGGAGTACTAGAGCTGGAGGAACCACATGGAGACCCACGCCAGCACTGAGATGCTTCCACAATCACTGGATCCACAAGACTTTCCACCCAATAGCCTGTGATCTTTATGTATCCAGCATTGACGTATGTGCTGCAAGATTCTGGAGAGCAATTTATAAAGTTTTAACCGACATATAAGCTAATATTGGATATGTGGATTTGACTTGGACTGAGCTGGGATGTTTTCTTAATATATAATTGCTCTTCGATATAACGTTCTCTTTTACAGACGTATGAGTGTCTCCCTGGATTTATTTCTTTCATCATCCTGGACTAACCCACCATTGCTATCAATCATTCAAGGATCTTTGGAGTCAGAGTAGATACACGTTGGGCTGTAGTCCATGTATGTGGTCAGCAGTTTGAAAGCTCAGCTGTTCCAGGGGAAGGATGCGGCTTTCTGTCCTATAAAAAGTTACAGACCCAGAAACTCCCAGGGGGTGGTTCAGACCCAGAAACTCCCAGGGGGTGGTTTACCCTGCCCTGTGAGCTTGCTATCAGTCAGCCCCAACTGGCTGACACTGCGTTCTTTTAAGTTGTGTTGTTGTTGCTGTTTTCCATAATAAATCAGTTAATTTCTCTGAACTTTCATCTGTCCTATAGGTAGTAGCTGGTACTTCCCCAACTAAACAATTCTGTGCTTTGTGAGCAGTCAAAGTGACTTAGCCATTTTCTTTTTTCCTTATTGATGCAAGATGTTTATGTATCTATTTGACATATATGCATAATTAAGAATCAGTGAATTTTGTAACAAGAATGTGAAAGAGAACAGGAATGGTGAAAAAGGAACAGCGTATCTTTCCAGAGTATCTGGACTTCCACATTTAGAGGCTAATTGATCAGATTGAGAGACTGCTAAGCATGAAAAAAATTTGAGAAAAGCAATAACAAATGTGTAAGTCAGATCATCTATCAATATTTGACTTTTGTATAATAAGCCATTCATTGATGTTTCACAGTAATTTATGATTTTCAAGTGAAACATTGTTGTTTATTTGTTTTTGATTTATAATTTGAAATAATCTTCCCAAGAGTATATTAAATATTATGTTTGGCATATCAGTGAGAAGTTGATTCATCATTTATTACCAAAACATGCCAATATGAAATATTAGGCACTTTTCTATCAACGTGAAATATTTCTGAGAGTGAATTTTTAAAAGTAGATCATTAAGTTCACATTTCTGCTGTGTAATAAAAGATTTGCTTGATGACTGAAGATTCTTTTCAACTCTGAGTTGCATTCAGTCTTCAGATTATACAGAGAGTTGTACACTTGGAGGGTGCCGTTTGCTCTTTGGGTTTAGGAAAGTTTGAAATTTAAAGAAGTTCTATGATGCTAAATAATCTATGCTATGTAATGAATATTAATACATTAACATTTTATTATGAAAACCAAGCAGAAGTACAATCTATCAGTAAAGTGTGCTGAAAGCATTCCAAGCTTTATTAATGACATGTGTCTGATTCTTTCAAATAAATGAGCACTGTAGTATTGGAAAATTGGAAACACATTTTCCATTATGCAGAATTATGAAGCAGCTTGATGGCAGAAACCCTTCTAAAAAGAACTTTCAGATATTGGTGCTATCTGGGCAATGGAGTTTATCTTCTGTCAATAGTGAGATGTCAGTTGAGAGCCATTGTAAAGTTCAGAAAGTAGGATTTGATTAATATTCATGCATTCAGTTTAGCCAAGTTTCATACGAAAAGTAAGCATTTTAATATGGTGTATAGTATGCTAGTTGAAACTGTGTAAGTGGGAAAAAGCCCAAACCATACAAATGGGAATCCATTTGCTTTCAAGTAATTTATTTTCACTTCCTGGCCTCCAAATTAATAGTCACTAAAATCTGTCTGGAACGAAGGCCTGATTATTACATTTTCTTCTCTTCCAGACTATGCAAACTAATAAATCATAATTAACACTAGGGTCCCTTTACACAGTAACCATCTATCATTATTTCTATAATATATAATTGCAGTTACACCATTTTTGCCCCCATATGCCTACTTAAACACCACCCCTTAGTTAAGCACATTTAAAAAAGTAGATATTTACAAAATTGGGGGTAGGGAGGTCGTGTTATTTCTAAACTGTATAAAACATGTACCCATATTTTTCACATTTATTTGTTTCTTAAACAGGCATAGCATTCTAATTTTATTGTAGCAGTTTCTCCTGATTGTATCTATTCTTTTGCTTTCTTTTTTTTTTTTAATTTTTTTAATTTTTTAATTTTTTTTTTTTAGGCATCACTGCCCTCAGGTGGTGGGAGTAGGAGGCTCAGCCTTTGCTCCTGGGAGCCAGAATTGAACCTCCATCCCAGTGGGCCGCAGTCCCGCATACAACCACTACGCTACCAGGGCTCAGCCCTCTATTGCTATCTTAATCAGAAGATACATTTTATTATCTTCTTGTTGCTAACTCAAAGCGTTGATGCATACCCTTAAATTAAACAAGTATTCATATATCTTAGTTATTCAGTGCTGTTAGGAAGGAAACACCACAGGTAGATGCATTTAGTAAGGAGAAATGGATTTTCTCACATTTTATGAAGCTATGAGTCCAAATTCACATTGATATTTTTAGGGGGAAGTTTTCTCTAACAGCTCAGAGGTAAGGTCCTTTTTGCCTTTCAACATCTGTGTGTTTGGCATATCTTGGAGATCTCCCTGTGTCTGGTCATTAACATTCTCTTGTGTTTCAGAGTTTCCTAATGCATGGACGCTAAGTTCAATGGAAGGACTTTGCTTTCAACTTTTTTATGTTGGTGGCAGCAAGTTCCTCTAATTTCTTCTGACTTATTTAAACTGCTCTGTATCTCAGAATAAATTGATTCAAGATATAACCCAATCCTGTAGATCCTGTTGACCGCATTCTGCCTCAAATGTATAATTGCTGCTAATCCTGTTTCATCAACATCATAGGGGTTATAATCTATAAAACATAGGATAATTATATCAGATCACAAAAAAGCAGATAATTGTATAATAATCAGAACTGTGGCCTAGCTAAATTGAGGAAAAATGTGAGGGGTTCACATCTAATCCATAAATCAGACATATTTTATCTCACTACCTTTGAGTCCTACAAATAAATACCAGACCAATTGCTACCCTCAGACAGGAACTCCTTGAGGGAGTAGAAAGCCTCCTCTAGAAGTGACTGTGGTTTCTAACTGCTGACCTTGTGGTTAGCAGCCCAACCCAAACCACTATGCCATCAGGGTTCTTTGAGCAACCCTAAGCAGGAAACTACTATTAAAATTCATGAATAGCTCCTTAATGATTCCAGTTACACACCACTTATAATATGGAGGTCTTCAGGCATACTGGTTCAAACAAAAAGTACAGAATTCAAATTAATTGAGAAAGCTCTAGCATGATAAGCAGAATTTGAATGTCAAACAAAGAAGAAAAGGTATGATTTTCAACCCACACCACTACTAAAAAGGTCAGTTCAGTATGCGTATTTGTTATCAGTAGTTCCATGTGATGCACTTAAGAGACAACTTATGATTTTGATAAAGGCCACAGCAGTCAGAAATGCCAACTTCCTCTAGTCTTACTTAGAGGATAGAAAAGTGAACTCACTTGTCTGTACAAGTTTGCTGGATTTAAAAAGGATTATTATAAGATTTCATAATTTTTGAAACTTTTTTGCGCTAGGAAATAAAATTTCAAATTATTGCATCTTCCTTGTAGTTTAAAGGACTGCTATGCCTCCGGCTTAGAAATAGTGTCTTCTTTGGACTGCTTGATTCATGACCATACCTATTCAGTTAAAAGTTATCAGAAACAATTGTACCATATCTCAAAATTTTATAAGAACTATTTTTTTATTTTAAATCATGAACTTAAGGAGAATGCTGAAATCAGGGCACATGGTCACACTATATGGAGTAATTTTAAGCAGCTGTTATACTTTGTAGTTTTGGGAAGCCTGCATATTACTTTCTTTCTATATTGACTTTGTTGGACTGTAATAAAAGAAATTAAAGTATGTGCAAGCCTGAATCACTTGCCATGTTCTTCTTCAAAAGCATTTTAATTCAGTGCAGACATAGAAAATATGGCTTTTCTGATGCCAATCATCTGTACGCCACACATTGAAGTATTGATTTTTTTGTCATTACATAGTGTCTCTTAGCCTTTAACCATGCTTGCTACATTTCTATTTACCTATTTATTGTAATGTGTCTTAGCCATCTCATAATCAAAGATATATCAGCACACTTTTATGCAAGCACCCAGCACTGAGAATTACTATGTCACTATTTCTTTCCCTGTGCAAAGTATTTCTCCTGCAAACTATGATAAAAATAAAAGATTGTTGTGACAGTCACGTACTCTGGTGTCAATTTGACTGAGTGTAGGGGTGGAGTCTAGCCTGTTAATCTGGAGGTAGCCAATGAGACCTCTGGTGGGGGGGGATGGCTTTTCCTGAGAATTTTGGGAAATCTCATGATATTTCTCTTTTGGATATGAGAGACTAGAGACTCAGTTCCTTGGAGATGAACTACTGACAAGAGATGAGATGAGATGACAGCATGCTGTTAGAGCCTGATTCCTAGAGCCTGGAGGAGCTGGAGGAGAAGCCACACGGGCTTACCATGATGGAACCAAACTTATGGGGCTGGATAAGCCATGTGGAGACTCCTGCCAGTGCAGAGATGTTTGGGAGAACACAGGGAGACCCCTACCAATATGAGATGCTTACTGCTGATGGACCCTGAGCCCTGGAAACGAAGTGCGGGGATGCTTCTACACACTAGATTTTGCACCCACTGGCCTGTGATTGTCCTGTTGTAATTGCACATACTTTGTGAGTTGGAAGGAGACTTTATAGATTGGTATCGGACATATAGGCTAATATCAGACTTATATCCTTGGACTGGCCTGGGTTGGGATGCTTTCTCAGTGTTCCATTCCTCTTGTATATAAACCTTTCCCTTATAATATAATGTGTGTTGATGAATTTGCTTCTCTAGTCTACCCAGATTAACACAATTACATATGAAGTCAGACAAACCTTTCATTAAAGGAAATCTAACAGAATTGTGGCAACTCGGATGTATTCATTATAAAAATCTACGATTACTTTTTCAGAGGGTTTATTTTGGGGAAGTTGATTGCAGAAGTAGGGGCACAACTTTTGCCAATCTTCCTGAATAATGACTGTGGCAAGGTTAATAATAGCTCCAACTAAGATGATCATGAACCAATCCTGGAATCTATTAATGTTAATGTATTAACAAGAGATTTTACATGTGTCATTAAATTAAGGTGTTGAAATGAGGAGTTTATAGGGCAACCTACTATCATGCTTCACATAAGCTAGGAATAGAGACCAAACCAAAGTTCACTGCCATCACGTTGAACCTGACTCATATGATAAATGCAAATTTAATATTTTCTCTGTCTGCATAATCATGTCAGCGACTGCTATTGTAACTCAGTTAATACCATTGAGTCCATGCTCACGGAATCATATGAGATGGAAAAAGCCTAATGGCAAGAAGTTAATGGATGGTAGAAAGAAACACAGCCTCGTTTTGTACCAGCCCCACAATCCCTGCCATGTTTGAGTACATTGCTGCAGTCACTCTGTCAACTCATGACAATAAGATTTTTTTTCTCTTTTTTGCTACATAACTTATCATGATATCTTTTGCCAGAGACTGATCCTTCTTGATAAGTTTCAAAACCAAAAACAAATGCAACATTCTGGCTTCAAAAGGTTATTCTGATCATACTTCTCAAAATATTTTGCTGATTTTTCTGGAAGTCCACATGATATTCAATATTTTTCAACAATATCATAATTAAAATGCGAGGATTCTTCTGCAGTTCATTATGTTCATTGTCCAGTTATGTTTGTAGTAGTATTCAGACTATTTCTCCATAATTATTTCTCCATTATAAAACCAACCAAACAAACATTTGACACATGCCCTTGAAACTTGTCTTTGAGAAGAGGTTGTATATTGGCTCATTTGTTTGACTTTGAATTGAAACCCTCAATATTATGTCACGAAAATATTATATTTTCATCGACAATATTCACCTGTATGTTCTCAAGGTTGGTCCAACTAAAAGACCTAGAAACAATAACCAACACTGTAATAATAAATTTCCTTAGCACTCAGTGCAAATGCCTTAAAAGAATATTTCTGTTTTGAAGAAATGCTATTTTCAGTTAAGGAATGACATATTCAATATGTTTTCTTCTCTCTGTTGTTGAAGGATATCTTGATACATTAATTAGCCCAGGAACTTTTTACCAAATTATATTATAAGAAACAATAGAGGAAACACATTTGAGGGATTTGGTGTGGGGAACACTTGCTATACAGACAGAAATCCTCTCTATTGAAGCCATTTTTAAGGACCCTTTTACCAGCTCAGAGATCCATTTGAAGAGAGAGTGCAGGATAACCTGAACTCTTTCTGGGCATTCATGTTACCCTGAGTATGTGTAGCTATCTCAAATCTTACACTCTTGGGTGCCAAATTCCCAAGAAAATACTGTTTTGTGAGTGTTGCTGCTGGCTTCCCTATCAGTCTAATTTTCTATCAGTGGTTGAGGGCTTTCCAGTTGGACCTCCAGTGCCTCAGGGTATGGCTTCCCTTGAGTTACTTCTAAAAAGGAGGAAGCACAGATAAGCCTTTCCTTTAAAACCTTTAGGCAATCATTCTTTTAACTCAAAATGGCATATACTGTATTTCTATATTTACATATACTCTATTTACTCAAGAACCAGGGGAAAAAGACTCCCAGCTGGAAATGCAGTTTCCATTTTGAACTTACCACTTAGTAGATCCTGATATTGCTTAGGTAAATTTCAAAATTCAAATCACAAGGTCAGCAGTTCAAGCACACCAGCCACTCTGCACAAGAAAGAAGAGGTTATTTGCTCCTCTTATAAACTGTAAAGTTTTACAGTCTCAGCCTATATAGGGTTATTATGCACTGAAATCAACTCCATGGCAGTGGATTTGGGGCCTAGTGGGTGCAGGGAGGTGTTGAAGCTAGTCTAAAACAAAACTCTTTGAGTCTCCCTAGTTCTAAAATGACCCCTCCACCCCCATGGTCCTGCAGATGTTTAATACAAATCTCATAAGTATCATACAGATGTTTTCCTTATTATTATTATTATTATTATTATTATTATTTTGATTCTTTGGGAGGATGGCAATGTGTAACATCTTACTTTTTCTTGGAAGAAAAACTTCTTAAAAAAAGCCTTGGCAGGAGAAAAATAAAACTGAGAAAGTGTAGAACATTTTCCTTAAAGTGAATTTTTTCATGGGACAGACCACTGTGAATCAAGCTCGCCCGGATGGTGATGTGTTTCACAGGAAATGTCAGGGGGAAATCCAGATGACTGTCTTTTAAACTTCAATGTGAAGAAAGAAAAGGCAGAAAATGTTGTCAAGGTCTTCAGATTCATGTATAAATAGAGGGCAAAAATGTCTAGATTAAGTAAAGGGCTTCCTTGGGGTCAAATAAATAAATTTCTTACGAAATTTATTCTAAGTAAATTTCCAAGAGAAAATTATATGAGACGGAATCTTTAACATTATATTCAAAGTCTTTGATAAATGGGAAAGGTAGTTGATTAATTGGATCTGAAATGTTTAGCAACACAGACTTGAAATGGAGAAAGGGACTTTGTATTTAATTTATCTGGGACACAGTCATTAAAGATATTTGGTGAAGATGTTAATGTCTTGAGTAGCATAAACATTTATAAAAACCACTACATAGAAAACCAGAAGAAACAGGAAGATTGTTGGTGAAATTTTCATTACACTCTCTGTTACCCTAATCAGAAAGCCCATCTGAAGTGATGAGATTTCTCACTATAGGTTAGGAAGGGTGTCATAATACTGAAGTTATTTACTTTACTGCTAGTTGATGGCATTGCCTTTAGTACTTGTCTACAAATACCAAAGAAAAGTTGATTCTGTACTTCATTATTTTCTAAAGGACTGCTGGAAATTTATGCAGTTATCAAATTCCACACAGCCTAAAGATTGTATTTGTGTCCTGCTGATATCAAGCAGTTTATGAAGCTAAATAAAAAGATGTGTGTGGAAATAGGGCCATAATAATTCCCTGTGGCTATTACCTAAGTAAAATGAAATATATGATTAAAGTACTCATTATAAAGAAACTTATGACACCCCAGGCCCTGCAAATGAACTCTGAAAACTTGTACACTACTTTTGAGATCTGAGTAATTTCTTGCAGTAGTACTTGATCCTGAATTTAATCTGTTCCAAGAGAAGAAAGTGGAATGTTATTCCTTTTACCACTTTTTAGTGGTATTATATGAAAATAACTGGTTTGGAGATTAAGAAAATATACACTGGGTCAAAAGTAAGAGTGTGAATTTTCTTCTGATTACTTCTGTGATCTTATGTAAGTTCTTCAGGTTTGCTGAGTGTCAGTTTTGTCACCTTTAAAATGAACATATAAATAATAAGGGCTTCATGCCTCTGATAGGTAGGGTTATTGTGCCAACATGGCCAATGAACACGTGTGCGGTTAATTGAAAGACAGAGATAAAAGGCTCAGTGAGTCTCACTTTTCTTGTCACTTCTTCATTGATGATCAGACTAGTGAGAAACTGCCTTAGTTGTCCTCTGACTCAAGTTACAAGCTACGTGACCAGTGGGACACCTAAACCACGGACTGTGTCGCTGCAGTTGGAGGCTCCTTCAAAAACTGTGTCGTCACACTTGAGGAAGATATATATAGATCTAAATCTGGGGACTGTCAGACTCTGTCAACTGGCTGATTGCTGGTGACCTGCCTTGCTGTTTGCTGCCTTGCTTTTTGCAGATAGCCTGAGTTGCTCTACCTAGCGACCCTGAAGACTTGAAGCACTGCCAGTGTATTAGCTGCCACACAGAAGTGAGTTGCACTGAGACATTTGTACTGCTTTATTTAGATTGTTTATTTCTTAGGATATCTATCTATCTATCTATCTATCTATCTATCTATCTATCTATCTATCTATCTATCATCTATCATCATCATCTATCATCTATTTATCTATAAATCCTAAGTGTCCTGGTTTTGTTTCTCTAGAGAACCAAATAAAATCATAAATATGGGCTTCTTAAATTGGCTCTCCATCTTGATTAGGCTTAACAGCACTGATAATGCTATTTCTACCCCTAAAGACAGGGATAAATCTACTACTCCTGTTAATCCATTTTGTGGATTAGCAAAGCTAATATCTAGGGTATCACCACCAATAGATGAGGTGCTGGTTAAAGGTCAAACTCTGGGTTATCGTATGTTTGATATTTTCCAGAAGTTTTGTCAGGCTGGCAACTATAAAAAAGTTGCTTGGCTGGTCCTCCTTACAATGACATGTGTGATTAAGGAGAAGGATGGTCTTAGAACCTCATAAGGATGCCTCAAATAATGAATAATAGATTTAAAAGCATCTGCCTGTGCTACAAAGGAGAGCTTTCTCACCTCTAGTAATAGAGCTGACATTGCTGCGAACCAGGTCCAGAGTCTCATTTTGTGACTGGCTAGATTACAGCATCATCTGAATTACAGATCTAGAGCAGTTTCTAATATCAAAGTGATAGGAAAAAGTTGGGCCTCTGAACATGGGATGTGAACATATGGGACGATGATCCAGAATAGGAAGATATTGAGCCGCTAGAAGCAATTGAGCACCTAGTCAATAGATACGCCACTCCCAGCTGAAGGTATTAATCCAGTAAAAATTTAAAAAAAAACCACACCTGAAGAGATTAATAAAAATGTTCAAACTGAAATGTCAGGTGAGGCTGCATCTATAGCATTGCCTAAGGGAGATATCTTAGAAGATATTGCTGAGAGCACCCATGAAACACCTTCCCCGGCCATTATTTCCCCTAGAACTCTAACTAAAATTAAGGCTCAGAAAGTTCCCAAAGGTGAGACTGAGATGATTACCGTGGAACAGGTGCACAATATACACAAGATCTGCTCGAGTTTTCTAATACATAAAAGCAGAATCTAGGGAATATTCCTAGTAATGGTTACTAAGGGTGTGGAATACTGGTGCAAGAAATGTAATATTAGACCAGTCTGAGTTTCTGGATATGGGGCCTCTAAGCACAGATTTTTCTTTTAATGTTTCAGCACGAGAGGTTAAGAGAGGATCTAATTCCTTATTTAGGTTGATTCACTGAATCATGGGCTGCCACATGGCCTAGATTAGATCAACTTGAGGTGTCTGACCTATCTTGATATACTATCGAAGAAGGCATCCAAATGCTCAGGGAAATTGGTATGTTGGAAAGGATCTGTCAAGATTTCCCCATTGTCCCCAAAAGGGAGTATCCAGAGGACATACCCTTCACCACAACCATAAGGAACAAGTTTGTGAAGTGGGCCCCAGCATCTCAGAAGTCTCCTGTGATTTCTGTTTTATGCAAACCAGCAGTGGGAACTGCTCTAAATGAACTCTGACATTTGCTCACAGTGGGGTCTATTGGACCCCTTGGTGGCAGAGGGCAGGTGTCTGCACTGACTCAGCAAAGACAGGGTGGATGTTGTTATAATAAATAGCAACCTCTCTCCTGTGGACTTATGGTATTGGCTACTTAGCCATAGTGTCCTTAGGAGTGAAACACATGGGAAACCTACTAAATATTTATGTGATCTATACAGGCTGAAAAATGTTAGATCAGGTGAACAGCCAAATAGACAATCACTGTCACTCAATCAATTCCCAGTCCTGAGCCAGTTTACAGACCCACGACCCCTTGAATGAGGGGAAGGCTGGGTCTCTTTGAAGGAAGATACTGCTACATCACCGAAAGTTTATACTGCCAGTCTCCTTCCAGACTTCCCAAAAGGGACCTGAGGTCTTTCCCAAGAGTGACTATTCACCAGGAAAAAGGAAATAATGGAATTTTTCATAGATTACTAGACACTGACTCTTAATTACTAATTCCAGGAGACCCAACATATTTCAAATGTCCTCCAGTCAGAGTGGGGGTTTATGGAAGTCAAGTTCTCATTTGAGTTTTAGATAAGCTATCTTTGATTGTAGGTCCAGGGGTCCCCAGAACATATCCAGTTCCAGAATGCATCATTGGAATAGACATAGCTAGTAACTGGCAGAACGCCCATATTGGATCCCTGAAATGTGGAATAAGGACTATCATCGTGGGAAAGGCCAAGTATATATCACTAGAACTGTCATTGCCTAGCAAAATAGTAAACCAAAAGCAATCCCACAATCTTGGAGGATTGCGGAGATCAGATCAGTGGCACCATCAAAGACTTGAAAGCTGCAGGAGTGGTGATTCCTACTACATTCCCGTTTAACTCACCTATTTGGCCTCTAAAGAAAACAGATGGATTCTGGAGAGTGATAGTGGATTATCATAATGTTAACTAGGTGGTGACTCCAATTGCAGCTGCCGTTCCAGATGTGACTTTATTGCTTGAGAAAATTAATACTTCTTCTGGTACTTGGTATACAGCTATTGATCTGGCCAATGCCTTCTTCTCAATGCCAGTCTCAAAGGTTCACCAGAAACAGCTTGTCTTCAGTTGGCAGGGGCAACAATACACTTTCACAACTCTCCTCCAGAGGTATATCACTTCTTCTGCCCTGTGCCATAATTTAGTCCAGAGGGACCTTGATCACTTGTGCATTCCATAAAATGTCACACTAGTTCATCATATTGATGACATTATGCTGATTGGACTCACTAAGGAAATGTATCAAAAATATCATTGATACAACATCTGCATAGAAGAGGTTGGAAAATTAAACCAATGACGATTCAGGCAACCTCCACCTCAATAAAATTACCAGGGGTCCGGTGGTGTGGGGCATGTTGAGATATTCCTACTAAAGTGAAGAATAAGCTAGTGCATCTGACCCCTCCAACAACAAAACAGGAGGCACAGCACCTAGTGCAACTCTTCAGATTTGGTAGGCAACATAGCCCTCACTTGGGTGATCTCTCGGATCCTGTCATCTGGCTGACTGTTGGTGACTTGCCTTGCAGTTTGCTACCTGTGGCCCGATAGCCTGAATTGCTCTACAGAGGACTACCCAGTGGCCTTCAAGGCTTGAAGAACTGCCTGTGAATTAGCTGTCCAACGGAAGTGGGCTGCACTGAGCCATTTCCACTGCTTTACAAATTAATTGTTTATTTCTTAATGTGATGTGACTCTGTTGACATCTGAAATTTTGAAAACCAAAATCTGCTTCACGTCTCCCTCCCAGCATCTGTTAGTTTCTGGCATTCCTTGGTTACATCTGGATCATCTCAGTCACACAGCACCCTGCCTCTGTGTTTCCATGTGCATAGGACCCACCTAATTCCAGTATATTAACTTAAAAATATCTTCAAAGAAAATATGTTCCCAACTGTTGGTACAATAGTTAGGCTTTCACTCAATCATTAGGACAAGCAAAGTTCAATCTAAGAAATGAATCTCTTATCATTTATAAGGAAAGCATTTTTATATTTTTTCTAGCTCCAAAAAGCATTTAACAAATTGCTGATTATTATTTAAATGCTGAAAATTATTATAGCTTCACAACCTGTGCTGTTTAATTTTTTAATTCTTTTTAACATGCACAGCAGTTTATATGGCAGATAGTCATATCCTCATTATACATTATAAAATATATCTCTTTAGTCACTTATGAAACCATTAATGCTAAATTTAAATATGCTGACATTCACTTCTTCCAATGTATATTTTATAGGTGTGCTCTTTATTGTCTATGTGCAAGCCTAGGGATATACAAGTATTTGAATTTCCATACAAATTCTAAACAATTCTAGTAATGCAAGGTCATTAAGCTTTCAAAAGAAAAACATCACAAAAGCAAAGACAAGGAGTTTTGAAAAGCTCTTTTATCCTTTACTCTATTTTCTCACAAGCTTTGTGAAGGCCCATACGCAAAACTGCAACACCTGGTTTCTAAAGATTTCTTCCAAAGAAGGCAAACGGAGTGAATTGACTTACACTGATTATTACAGTTAGTATACTTTAAGAGTAAATAGCGATTGGAAATTTTAATTTTCAGGCTAAATTGCATGTATAAGAATAATAGTTGATAACTGATGTGCACTGTGCTTCAGAATGAGGAAATGAAGAGTGTAATGTCTTGATTTTGTTTATAACCAGCACTGTATAACATTATGACAATGTAATACACCCCCTTTCATTCTTTAAAGTTATAAAATAAAATATTTAAAATTACTCAAAATAATATAATCATTATCCTATTTCTTGATAGATATCTCTAAACTCTTAGAATTTCCTTAGTGATTGAGTCACTTTTAAATATCTAAACAATACCCAAGGATTGATACAAAAAGAAAAAGGGTGTGCTGGCAAGGTCCAAAAGATCACCTGGCAGTCTGATATTGGATTGTCTAATGGTAGGAAAGGAAACACATTGTTGATGCAATAGCCACAAGCACGTCTATGTAATGAAACCAGCAAGCTAGGCATGGAAGCTCAAATGGCTTCCCAGTTAGTGAGCAACATTCGTGCATTTACATGGTGGGTAGTATACTACTTACTGAGGATATGGAATCTCTGCATGGGAACTCCTCCCAGACTTCATCGTACATATCTTTTTGTTAGTATTTTTACTATAATGAAATTTTAATGACAGATTTCGCTGTGTGTGTGCTGGCAAGTAAAGCTCTAAATATAAGCTTAAATTTGAAAATGGTCTAGCAGGTTAAATCCTAAGGAGTTGAGTATACCAGTAGCCAAAACAAGAGTCAGGGAGGACACAAAATTTGTATTTCATCCCCTAAGAATATAAAAAGAAACTGAATTTTGTAACCAGCAGATCAGCAGCGATGGCATCATGTGGACTCCCAAGTGTATATCTGCTGGGTGCCGGCATAACCTTCCGAAGGCCAAGTTCTTTTCAGTTGTGTTATCTGTCCTTCCTCAAGGCGATTAAGGGAAGCAAATAAACCAGATGAGCTACTGATGAGGATACTTTATTATCATTATAGATACACAATTATAGGATGCTGGCGTTTCCACAGAGTGAAGTTGTCACTTGGAATAGGAATGACTTGACTTCAAAACTTTCAAAGTCTTGGAAAATTTTTCTGAGTACTCAAACTATTTTATTTCCAAATACCCATTATGTCACCAATGTAAATTCCCTCTAAGCCCCCAATATCTAACTAGTCTAGTAGATTAACATGTTTTAATACCTATGTACAACCCTAAGAAATTCACAACATTTTCATTGGCCTAATGCCATTTTGTGTTATTATCAACATTGTACTTTCATATAGAAACTAATTTAAAAAAAATCATTTTACTAGGGACTCATACAATTCTTATCACAATCCATGCATTCACCCATCACGTCAAGCATTTTTACACATTTGCTCCCATCTTCATTCTCAAAACATTTGCTTTCCACTTGAGCCCTTAGTAACAGCTCTTCATCTTTCCCCTCACTGCCCACTCTCCACTCTCTTATGACTCCTTATTTATTTATAAGTTCACATTATTTTGTCATATCTTTCGCTCTCTGATACCTCACTTCAACCACTTTTTTGTTGTCTATTCTCCAGAAGGATATTATTTGTAGATCCTTTTAATCAGTTCCCCCCTTCAACTCTACCTTCCCTCTACCCTCCCAGTATCACCACTCTCACCACTGGTCCTGATACCCTGTGCTTCCAGTTCCTATCTTTACCAGTGTACATCCTCTGGTCTATTCAGATTTGTAAGGTAGAATTGGGATTATGATAGTGTGGTGAGGTGTGGAGGGAGGGAAGCATTGAAGAAATAAAGGAAATCTTGTCTTCTCCATTACCCTTCTGCAAGGGGATGTTCAATTGCCTACACATGACTTTGGATCCCCAATCTGCATTCTCCCTCCTTCACAATTATATGACTTTTTGTTCTTTGTTGCTTGATAACTAATCTCATCAACAGCTCATGATCACACATGCTGGTGTGTTTCTTCCATGTGGGCTTTGTTGCTTCTGATCTAGATGGCTGTTTGTCTACCTTCAAGTCTTTAAGACCCCAGATGCTTTATCTTTTGATAGCTGGGCAGCATCAGCTTTCTTCACCACCTTTCCTTACACACACACTTGTCTTCAGTGATCGTATCGCGAAGATGAGCATCATGGAATACTAGTTTAATAGAATAAAGTGTTCTTGCTTTGAGGAAGTACTACACATTTCAACTAACTTGTACAGTTTTCCCACTGAGTTTATAACAGTTGTAATAGCTTACTCACAACAAGAAGCAAATCTACAAATATATGGAGGCCATTTGAGTGTTAGTTAATATTATAAGTAAGTAGATGTTTAGTGAGTATAAGTGTGTATTGGGTAATTATGCTTCTTCATGTAGAGTCATGACATTGGGGACTCTGCTAGTAATTTGTTTTTTCCAGCTAAATTCTCTCTTGGGGTTAGTGTCATTCATTGGACTAAACACTAGCATAAGGAATTGCAACATTTCAATAGACTGTGTATCCATTAAAACTTCATTGATAATACAATACTTAATATGAGCACCTAATTCCAAAAGTACCCAACTTTGCAACTTGACATAAGTGGTGGGTAGGGTCACCCTGGGGCTGTAGTAGTCACAAGTGGCTCCTAAACCCAAGGTCTGCTGTTTGGAACCACCAGTTCCTCCAAGGGAGAAAGGGGAAGCTTTTTACTCCTGCACAGAGGTCTCAGAAAGCAATGTCAGTGTCAGTCAGCCCTCTCCGGTTACGATGAGTTGGGATGGACTAGAGGGTGCAGCAAATTGGAGTTTGAGATTTTTCTTTTGTTTTTGTGTTGAGGGTCCCTATGAGATGGAATCCACTCAAAGGTGGTAAATTGTTTATTTGTTATCTGATGGTGCCCAAAAAATATTTGAGGCAGTCTGAAATAAATTCTCAACACTTTCTTACAGCAGATGTTCACTTGACAAGCACAGCACAGGCTGTCCACTCTGCCCGTATATATAATACATTAACTAGAAGTCAAATACCACTTTATCCATTATATTTCACTTTGTATTCTCTCTCTCCTGGATTACCACAGTAGCACCATTCCTAGTAGTGATATTCTAGTGAAAAAAAGATCATAATTAAAAAGTGTTTATATAAATCCTTAATCAAACTTTTAGTAGAACAAAAACAAGTTATGTGGATGATTGAGAATGCCAACATAAGGCCATGAAAAATAGAATACAATAAATAAGCCAAAATGTATTGATCTTGAGTTGATACTGACACAGAGTAACTGAGATAGAGAAAAATACTTAAAATATCACTTTCTAATCATAATCTATTATGTGGTATATTATAATTTCTAGCCTCTAAACCTATAACCCCATTTTGAGGGAATTCTCTGTTATTAACATAGATATTTGACTAGGGAGGATTAGGGTAGGATATAATCTACTAGAATACAGAACTACACATCCATCAAACTTATTCTTTTTTATATAAGTCATTTTGGAAATAGAGAGAGAGAAAATCCCAAGACCAACAAGAAAGAAGAGCCACTAATTGAACAAGTTTGAGTATTGTGTGTACTGGAGTGGAGGCCAAGACAAGAAACACCAGGGGCTGTGGTATGGAGAAACTGAGACAGGGCAAAGAGCCAGATTGAGGCCAGGGGCCAAGTCAAGTGACTCTGAACCTGGACGACAGAGCAGCCCTGAGCCTGTGGAGCTGTGAGGCTTCCAGGTCCACAAAGCAGAATTTCATGGATCATATGACTGAGAGGCTGAGGACAAAAGAGAGAGGTTGCTGGTGGCTGAGAAGATGCCCTGCTGTACACAACAGATTGTCTGTGCTCACAGAAATAGTCGATTTGATTTCCATGTGTTCCACCTGGAGAAGTCGATGGTTATTTGTGTTAGTGAAAAAAAACAAACAAACAGGTAGTTGGTATGAGCAAGTTGTTGTTCTTCATGCAGTCTACAGCTTCACCGTTATCTCCAACATTATATTTTGCATCTACTGTTTGTTTCCCATGTTTGCAATCCAGTTGCCAAAACTTATGAATACCTCGTTTGTTTTTTTTTCTCTCACATCACTGCCCTGGTTGGAGTAGGAAGTCCAGTCTTGCTCCTAGAGAGCTTCTGCCGGATTTGAATTGCCAACCCTGTAGACCGCAGTCCCGTACACAACCACTGAACCACCAGGGCTCAGCTATGAATGCCTCTTGATTGCATATTTTATCATTTTCAGACTCAAGACAATGGTAGAAATCTTAAATTTCTGCAACATCCACTTTAGTGGTCGATGCAAAATTTAAATAATAGTTGTATTCAGTGAGTTATCCTATATTGAGATAGACATTATCCTATCACAGACAACATTACACTTCAGAATAGACCTTGAAATGTACTTTGTGATGGTGAATTCCTCTCTTCTTCATCATCTGTTTTTAGTCATGAAGTTCTAGTGGAATCTGTTCCCTTTGACTGATCTTGCTGTCCTTGGAAAGAGCAGTGACAGTTTCCAGCTTCACAGTAACACATAGACCCACCTCAGTATGACACCCTGACAGGCAAGAGGGAGCAATAATTTATACTTATGTTTCATAGGCAAGGGTTTCATTGTCAAGTGGCTAAATGCAGATGTTAGAAAACAAAGGAAATAGGGCTGAGCCCCGGTGGTGTAAGTGGTTGAGTGTGGGACTGTGGCCCGCGGGCTTGACGGTTCAAATCCAGCGGCTGCTCTCAGGAGATCCTTAGTGATGCCTCCCAAAAACAAAACAACAACAAAAAGAGAGCAAAGGAAATAATCACTCCATGATTAGAAGTAGATGATTTCAAAACATTACCAAGCTTACTATTTTGGCTGATGTGGACCTGTAACCTAAAGTAGAAGTGTCCTGTGAGTTTCCCAGGCTGTGACTCCTACTGGGGCAGAAGGCCTCATCCTTCTCTGACATCGCGGGCACAGGCAGGATGAAGAAGACAATGAAGGACACAAAGGGGATGCAAACCCAACTGCAGGTTTAAAATGTTGACAAGGTTGGTTCTGGGGTTCTTCTGCCACCTAATTTTTTTGTTGGTTAGGGATGACCCTTGACAGTCTGGCATCCCAAGTTCCAAGTGTCAAGCATCTGTTAAGGGGAGGTTGGTTCAAAAGTTCATGAGGCATTGGAATTAAAGATAATTGAATTGCTTCCATGAGCTTGTTGAGGTCTCCTTGTAAATCACTATAAGTCCCTTAAAGGCCTGGTTAGGGGACAATAATCATGTGAGGACTTTACAAACAGACTCTGCCTAAGGGCAACACTGAATACATTGCTTTTTAATAGTAGACAGGAACTTAAATGGAGGCTGAATTTATGTCAAAATTAAAAATGGAGTTAGAATTCCCACTGTAAATCAACTCACTGCCATCTAACTGATGGCACCTCAGTGAGTGTATCTAAGAGGATAGGACTGCCCCTGTGGGTTTCTGAAACTATAATCCCTTGAGTAGAGTAGCAAGCCTTGTCTAGCTCCCTCGGCATAGCTGGTGGTTTGGGACTACCGTCTAATGTGTCAGCATTACCCCACCCAGGCTCCTTCTGTAAAGCAAAGCCTTCCACAAACCGAGTGCTTTAGAAGACATTTCTGACTCATCGTGTTGTTGTTTTGAGGTACTATAATATTGGCTGTGAACCCACAGTGACACTCCACACAGAGAAGAAAACACCGCATGGTCTTGTGCTGTCCTCAGTTATTCCTGCACCTGAGCCCATTGCTGCATCCACTGTGCCAGTCATCTTTCTCACGGAGGGCCTTCCTCTTTTCCTCTGCCCATCCACTTTACCAAGCATGATGAGCTTCTCCTTGAATGAGCGGACCTGTCAGGACCGAGTACAGAGTATGACTGAGCTTGTGTGTTTCTGAGACTGTAATTCTTTGTGAAAGTAGAAAACTTCATCTTTGTCCTGAACAGTGACTGGTTATTTCAAACGACTGAACTTACAAGATTTGTGATCCAATGTGCAATCCACTCTACCACCATGCTTTTTTAAAATAAGCTCTAGTGTAGCATATGGTTACCTTTATGTATTTATTGTAGACAGTACCTTCATATACTGACATGAACTCTTCAGGGAAATGTCATGTAGTTCTAATTTATTTTCCCAGTAACATTTGTAAATGAAGCATGCTTTCTTTTGCTCTTCCATGACCTGCTGAAAGTCTTCAGTGATTCCTATAATGTATGAACCAACAAGCACTTGAAAACCCAAAGTTAATGAAAACTATGGCTGTGTAAAGTAGTTATTACTGAATATTTGTTTTCTGTCTTCCATATTAACTCAAAGAACTTTGAGGTGACAATGTTTTGTTTGGTTTTTCACAAAAAACATGTACATGGTGATTGTTACCTAATTAATGCTCCCACAGACAATCCACTAAGACATTTAGGTAAGTGCAGGAAATATTACAGAGCATAGAGAAAGAACGCTATTAACTCCCAAACCATCTCTAGTGACATGTAGATGGCATATATTTATAAATAAAAGAGTTCATTTATAGGTGAAGATCTTTCTAATGTACAAAATGAACAGGTTAGAGTCTGACTAGAGTTTTATTACCAGCCTATTGAGTCTAAGTTATATGATCTTCTACAAGTTTTCAAAGTATTTTTCATGGAAAATTATAAATCTTGTTCTAGAGATTTTTGCTTTAAATAATAGGTATGGCAACAAGGAAATAGCTCATTTAGTTTATATGAATTTAAGAGTTTGAAGCTGTTGATTTTGAAATATATAACTATCATAATTCATATTTCAGCTCAAAAAAGGTATTTCCCAGTCTCACATAATTAATATGGAGTCTTATATTAATATTACCCTACCAAAAATTAAAAGATTGTTTACTGGGTGTGGTGATAAGCATAGGGAAAACTATGAGCTTGAACTTGAAATGAGTACCTTATTTTGTGGGATACTCTTTAAAAACCATTCTACTTTTGAGAGTGTTTAATCATTTATTTATGGCTTGATATAGATAATATAGTTATATACATCTATTGTGGGAAGTGTTGCAGTTTTCTTTTTCTAGCAGGTTCCCACCCTGCACAGGGTTCTGGCTTTTATAAAGTTTTGCTAGAGAAGATTTATTTAAGATAGTATATTGGAATTTGTTCCACATATCATACATTCTGATTATTCAATCATATTAAGAAGAAATTTTCAATGATCACCAAAATCAGTTGCAGAACATCTCCCCCCTCATACTTGGTACTAACTCCTCTTTCCCCATCCTCCCCTTCCAGACTCCAAGCACTGCCAATCTACTAGCTGTCTCACACAAGTGAGTTGCACTGAGCCATTTGTACTGCTTTATAGATTAGCTAACTTTATTTCTTATATTAGATATCTTTCTAGCTACATAAATTTATACAGAGAGAATTATTAGTGTCCTGGTTTTGTTTCTCTAGAGAACCCTGTCTAACACAGTTTTCAAAAGCTCACTATTGCTATAAAATTAAAGAAAGCTTTATTGAACAGAACTATGAAAACCTGAGAATATTGCTCTCAACATCTCCTTCCTGAGGAATGCCTGTTTCATGGTCAGCAAAGCCTCCTCTGGGATCGCCGAGGGCAGACTGCATGAAGAACCAGAATGGATGGATGCTCATTCACTTTAAGTATATGGACAAGGCAACCAAACTTGCTGAAAGTGAAGAAAACTCGAAATCTTTACTGATGAAAATCAGACCATAAGCTTCAGTATATACCATGCTGTAAAGACAACCAAATTCTTTCCAATGGGAATCTTAGGAACCTTAATATAAACAGGGGAACTATTGATTTGCTCAAAGATTTCATTTTACTGGGCTCTACAATCACTGCCCTTGGAAGTAGCAGTTAAGAATTCAAAGGATTATTGCACTGGGCAAAACTGCTGCTAGAGACCTCTCTAAAGTCCTAAATTTCTAAAGTCTAAATTTCATGCCTGATCCAAACCTTGATATTCATAAAAGTTATCAAATGTCTAAAAAACTGAACAGTGAACAAACCCCCCCAGAGAAACAGTGATGCACTTGACTAGTGGTGATGGTAAAGAATATTGAATATATTATGGACTACCAGTAAAACCTATCATATGTCTCTGAAGAAACACATCCAGAACTTCCCTAAGAAGGCAGGGGGGTGAGGCTTTGTCACATCTTCTGAAAATGTGATGTGACTGACTGGAAGAACCAGTCCCTGGAGAAGATATTTGGTACAGCAGAAGGTCAATGGAAATGAGGAAGAGCTGCAAAGAAGCCAATGGGCTCTGAAACTGTTACAGTGGGCTCAAAGATTAGCAACAATTGGGATGATGCATGGGACGGGACAGGGCAATACTTCATTCTGATATTATTAGGTTAGGTAACCAGAAGTCTGAACCTGCAGTGAAGAATTCTAGGATCTTCAGTTTAAACCACATCAAAAATCATGTTTTATCAAGTTTGAGTATTCCAAAAATTGTCAATTCATATTCCCTCAAGTATTATTTGAGAGCAAACAAAAGAAGTCTGACATGGCAAACTTAGGGCCCTAGGATGGTTGGATAGAGTTTTTGAATGAAATTTATGTAGAATAATAGCCCTTGCTACCCTGGCAGAATGAATATGTACATTCTTGTGATGGAGAAATAATTGCTTGGGCTGACTTACTGCCCACTTTATCAGGGATACAGCTTTCACTTTCCTGAAACTGCTTCAAAGTCTGTACCATGATCTCCTGAGTCCTTCCTGAAAATCTATTAATATTACCCCTTGGAATACCTGAGGAGAGAATTGACTAGGCAGTGGAATTCAAGAAAGATCAGGTTAAAGGTTTACAACTATGTGTAGTTGTTGTTTTCTTACCTGGCCATTTTTTAAGACGGTTTATGGAGACTAAGATATACATTACTAAGAGAACTTACTTGCTTTCTTCTGTTCATAAAAGAGAACAGGTTTTTTTTCTTTAACAAACACACGCATATTGGAACTCTTAAATTAGTAAAAACACCTACAACAAAAAACACGCATGAAAATGTCCAGCTATTTAAAACAGCTGTATGGGACTTGCTTTTAAAAAGAAGTATAGCCAGTTGAAGAGAGATTGTGGCTGATCAAATTTAAAGCTATGATCAAGAGCAGAATTGTATCAAACCAAAACAAATTGTTGAGTCAATTCTGTCCCATGGAGAGTCATAAACCTACTTATTAGGGCTACATCTGGACAGCTGTATGTCCTGGGTGATGCCCCACCACAGAGATGTCCCACCGTCTCCAGAAGGGGAAGAAGGCAGGGAAACATCTCAGGAAGAAAAAGTTGGGAGTTTTATATGTGCACAGGTAGCATCTTCTGTTACAAAAGGGGTGGGGTGTCCTTGGGCAGTTCTAGAGCAACAGAGGGGGTTATCTAACTGAAGATAGCAGAGGTGTAGGGTCATTTTGTTGGCTAGGTAAAGCAGGTTACTCTAAAATTGCTAAAATCTGCTTACTTGGGTTATTTTAAAAATACTTGTGTATGTAAATATATGGTGCTTTGTGAGGCAGATGGGGTTAAAGTGACTAAGCCTTTTATGTAGAAGTAAACACCTTGGGCCCAACATAGAAGTCATCTATTGCTGAATTATACAAGAGGATGTAATGAAATTCTTCTTTAAGAAAAGGACTGTTGGGCTGAGCCCTGGTGGCGTAGCAGTTGTGTACGGGACTGCGGCCCACAGGGATGGAGGTTCGATTCCAGATCCACGGAGCAAAGGCTGGGCCTCCTACTCCCACCACCTGAGGGCAGTGATGCCCTCCCCCCCCCCCAAAAAAAAAAAGAAAAGGACTGTTAGACGAAAGAAATGAAGCCAGTCTCTGAACAGTGGAGACAGGAGTGTTCTGAGAACAGGTCCAAGTCCCCACAAAGCCTCAACGGGGGCAGCATCTGCACGCGTCCCAGCAAAGGGCATGGAGAGGATGGAACTCTATGAAGGAGTGATGACGTAGATGACATAGAAGAAGAAGGAAGGATTTTCTTTCCCCAGAGACTTGGTAAGCATTGGGGTAGGGGGCGGTGGTGTCTTATTTGAAGAATCAAAACTATTGATATTTTTTTCTAGGATTGTCTTTAATATGCGTAGTTTTACTGGTGATTAGAATGGAAATAGTCAAAACAAAGGAAAGTTGTTGGAAAATATGGAATTCTTGATAGAAATGTCACAGGAGATTTCATGACAATATTTTGCAAGTTTAACAATGCATGCTTTGCAAATAGATTTTCTTTTACAAAAAAATAACGACTTAAAAACATGGACTTTGCCAGATGAAATATGCATGAATCAAATTTCGTCCATCTGTACATATTTTTAAAGAGTAAATTAATTAATTTTGGAGTTACTTTGCTGAGAAAAATTTTGGAATGGAGCAAGAAAGGAAGCTAGGAGATCCATAAGAAACCTATTGCCCAAAATGCAGTATCCTGGGTGACCATGGCTTGGGCAGGTACGTCAACAGAAAGAAATGGCATCCGTCTTTTGGACATTCTATTTTTCAAAGTGGAAATTGCCAGGGGAGAAATTGAACTTGGGGGTTCATTTAAAATCCTTCACTTTGGGAAAGGAGAGAACAGAGATTTTTTATTAACTTTGCTACTACAAACACAAATATATTCATAGAAAACATATCTCCTTGCTGTCTAGTCCTAAAAAAAGCTTATCCTGGAACATTCTATTACTTCAAGGGTGGTATGCTCTCCAGATTGTCAAACATTACTTTTTTATACATACAGTTAGCACTTTCTATGTTCCAGACACAGAAATGAATGTTTTCTGTATATATTTTCATCTACTTTCAGTCACAACAGTACTCTCTTCAATCTTGAGCAAAGAAAGGGGCTTAAAATAAAAGATGTATCCAAGGTCATCCCGCGCACTAGGTTCAGAGCTTACATTCATACTGGGACCACCCTGATTCGAAGCTGCAAGTCATTCCACCCCGAACGTCACCGGCTCAGGGACTCTCATCCTACATTCTCTTTCTCTCACTCACTGTATCTCCTTTTCCCTTGCCTCCTTCCTTCTTTCCTCTTTCCCTTCCTTTCATGTCTCACCATTTTCCTGCTGCTCAATATTTTCTTCTTTTTAAAGCAAGAAAAATAACACCTATTACTTTTTTAGCTCATTTCATGGGTTTAGTCATATCATTTTATTCATAAAAATTACAATCGCTTTTCAACAAAGAACTTGATCTTTCCCTACCTTTCTGCAACTCTGAAACACAAAAGGGAAGTGTTAACTGGTAATTCATCCTGCAATCATTCTAATTAGTGTTTTCCTCCCAAACTCCCTGTCTCCAATGAAACAGGTTTGGCTTTTTCCCAGTGTGATGATAGAAACGTGGATGAACTTAGTACTTCTCAATGGCCAACAGGACATATTCTAAGTCAGACTCCTTTCTACTTGTCTGTATATCATGTACCAAAATACAAGTGGCTACAAATCGACTGTGCTATCTTAGTTTTCCTCCTGATACACCTGTCCCCAGAGCTCACATTTTTAAGAATAACTGAAAAGTACATGCAGTCATTTAGCTAGATGATTTATAAAGGAATTAGGCTTTGATTGTGGAGCAAGGAGAGTGGCAAACACATTTGAATGAAATGAAATGTTCTGATTGGTTTAGATTATGGTTTTTCCCTGTTTGCATTGGATTTGAAGGGATTAAACAGAATTTAGGAGTCTGAATCCAAAAGAAGCTATCTGCAATGCACATCCTATTACATAACCCAATGTGTAAGCATAAAATTATGCTCCATAGGGTTTTGAAAGGCTGATTATCCAGTAGTAGTGTTGGCAAATCATCATTTCTCTGTTGATTTTTCTTACGTAGCTTTCAAGTTGCTGTGAGGAGCTGCAGTGAGAAGCTATGTCCCTGGTATTTCAAATACCATCAGAGTCAACTAAGGTTTCAACCTAGCTTCCAGATTAAGAACAGAGTACAAAGAAGAAATGGGTTAACCATCTCTGAGGAATTAGTCATCTTATTAAAAACAACTGAACACTGTAAGCAAAAGCATCATGAAAATTGAAGAAAAAGTTGAAGTTGTCAAGAATTTCCTCTAGCATAGTTTTCTCTGTCGAGTTGGTTGCAACTCTGAGAAGATTGATAGGTGGAGTCCCGTCTATGATAATGACTCTTTCGGGGTGGGGCACACTTGTCCTGCCTTTAAATGAATACCGCAGGGACTTTCACTCCCCTCATTTTGCTGTTGTGCAAGCTACATATGTTCCTGCCAGCGTCAGGTCGCTCTCCAGCACCCTGCTTGTGGTCCACCTCATCCATCACAAAAACTGCCACCTACATCTCCCTGTGCCCTCTGCAGCCCTCATAGTCTGAGCCTGAATCTCTTCGAAAGCCTACGCCTGAGCCTTCCCTTCCCTCAGCTTGCCACCACAACGACCACCTTCACAATTGCAACTGACATCTGACTTGGCCTTTGGTCCCGTTTTCTTGGCTCTTTGGCCTGGCTACCATGGGAAGGAATCAAGAAGGCCCTTCAATTTGATCAATGAAATTAAGCCAGACCACAGTTTTTCTGAGACAATCTGAGCCACAGTCATAATATAAATTCCTTTCCTCTCTCTCTAATAGCTTAATACAGATTCAGAATCAATACCCATGGAAGCAGCATTCAAGAACTCCAGTGACACCGTTAATTAGCTAAATCTGCTGCACAGACTGCTTTACAGTGTCAAGGAGCAAGAGAGATGCCACATTGAATTAAGGCACTCCTGACCCCAGCCATGTCACCCTATATGCATGTGAAAGTTGAACATTGAGTAGAGAAGACGTCAGAAGAAGTGATGCACATGAATTATGGTACTGGCCAGGAATATTGAACATACAATGGACTGCCCCAAACCAAGAATATCTGTCTTCAGTGAGGCACAGCCAGAATGTACCATAGAAACAAAGATAATAAGACTTATCTTCCAGTCTCTGGAAAAGGATACCATCTTTAGCAAAATACAAGGGTCTCAGAAATGGGAAAAACTTCAATGAGATGATTGACACAGTGGCTATAACAACATGCTCAAAGAGCATGGCTCATGACTGGACAGGTTTTACTCTATTATGCATAGGATTGCTATGACTCAATGGAGACTAAAAAAACAATACCTTATTGCCAGGTCTTTCTCTGCCTGTGTGTAAACTCTAAGCTTCAAATATTCAGTCAGCAACTGAGAGACTTAACTGAACCAGCCGGGCATTGACTCTGTATTAAGGGCGAGCAAACCTATAGGTAAAACTCAGCTCCTCATTACTTTTTGTAAATAAATTTGGATTGGATTGTAGCTTATTCATTTACTCAATGTCTGTGACTTTCTTCTTGGTATCTACTACAATATTTAATATACTTTTTTCCTTTAAAGAAGACAGTTTGCTGACTTCTGCCCTATCGGGACATAAATAGCTTGCGGGAGGTAGGGCACAGAAAATTCCTGTGAGACATTCCTGTTAAGTTACGTGGAGCAAGAGCCCTGGAGCTAGATGAGTCACATGGAGAGCCACACCAGTGCCATGATGCTTTCAACTTCCACTGTATCCACACGAATTTCCACCCACTGACCTGTGATTTTCCTACAGTCAGCATCATTGCATGGCTACATTAGTCTAAGGAGGAATTGATGGACTAGTATCAACATATGGGGTAATGTTGGACTTACAGACTTGATCTGGACTGGGCTGGGATGTTTTCTTAATGTACAATTGCTATTTGATATGAACTTCTCTCTTATACACATATGAGTGTTCCCCAGGATTTGTTTCTCTAGTCAATCCTGACTAACACATACATTAAGGCTTACTAGGCATAGTCACAAAGCTTTGTATGGGTAAATGTGCTGCAGAAGATCTCTTTAGCATGCTCAGGAGCAGGAAGGCTAATTTGAAGACTGCCATGTGACTGAGCCAAGTGTTGGTATTTTCTATTGCCTCATATGCACGTGAAAGATAGACATGAAAACAGGACTGGTGAGCAAAGAATTCATGAATTTGAATTGTAGTTTTGATGAAGCATATTGAAATACCATGGACAGCCAAAAGGACAAACAACTATGTCTTGGAAGTTCAGCCAGAGTACTCCTTAGGGACATGGATGATGGGCCTTCGTCTTACATACTAGGATATGTTGTCAGTAGAGACTAGCCTCTGAAGAAAGACATCACTGTACTTGGTACAGTGAAGGACAGCAAAAAAGAAGATGGTCCTCAAAGAATTTAATGACTTGTGGCAGGAACAATGGACTCAGCTTCGGGACAATTATGAGGATGGGGCACACCTTTGCAGTATTCTTTCTATTGTGACATGATGGCACCTCACAGCAGTACATATATTTGCAAGCATACAGGTGAGAAGATTATGGTTCCTATCTTATCAAAGTATGTAACCCAGCAGAGGTGAACATATATGCATTCACCTGATTATTCCAAAGGCAGAGTTTTAAAAGTTTTACTATATAGATTCATTTGATTGTTTGCCTCTCTTATTATACTGAAATATAAAGTGTAAATCTTTTTCTAATTCTCTAGAACAATTTGGACATCTGAATGTCTTTTGCTTTAAAGAAATAGGATAAAACAAAACAAAAAACAGAAACAAGAAACAGAATATTAGAACAGATACTGTAGTACCAGTTTTAATAATAAAATATAAAAATTTTAATAATTTATCAAAAATGAATTGGTTTCTTATGGTAGAAACAAACAGAATTGTTTGCTTAAACTTTCCAAAGTGTATTTTTAAAGTATTGGAGGACAGATTTCCAATATCAGGGTCTTCACAGATTGTACTGATGGCTCTAGGCCTTTCATCTTCCTTGCTTCTTTCTGATTCTGGTGGTTCCATGTGTAACTTGCCTAGTGTTTGCATAGCAATTTTCTGTGTCTCTGTCTTGTATTGCTTCCTCTGTTCAATTGAGTTTCACATCTCCCTCTGCCTTTCTCTTATAAAGACCTTGATGACAGGATTTTTGCTCCTGCAGATAATCTAGGATGTTCTCATCTTAAGATCCTGTATTACATGTGTAAAGCCACATTTTTTTTCTAAATAAGATCACATGCATCTATTTTGACAGCTAAAACTTAAATATATATATTCAAAAGTGGATTATTTTTTCAAAGCTACATATTTAAATTTTTTAGAAAACAGTCTTAGTACCTTCAAAGTGTACTCCATTAACAATAGAGTTGTCAAGTCTGTGAATTCATTTTTGGAAACATTTTTAAATGTATCTATTTGGATGGCTGACAGTCATTTTTTTTTTTTTTTACCTTTTCTAGGTCATCAAATTGCTGACCTTTCACGCCCCTCTTCACTCACACAAAGTCTGGCAGAGTGAGATCGGGGAGTAAGGTGACAGTGGCAACAGAGTAACATGTTCTGGGAGTCGGTTTGGAGTTTTTTTGACAGAAAGTAGTGCACAGAGATGGCTTCATGAGCAGGTACATGGTCATGGTGGTAAAACCACCGTCTGCCACAAGTCAGGCTTTTCTTGTCTCATTCTGTTATGCAATCTTTTCACAGCTTCTAAATAGAAAGTTTGATTAACAATCTGGACTGGTGAACAAACTACAAATTCACTACAAGTCAATATTTTCATCCACTCAGGAAGTTGATAGATATCCAGAATTAGGTTTGTCACCAATCAACATTTTATCTTTTTTGAAACAAGAAACTCAGAGATACAATTCAGTATTTCCCAGAGCAGTCTTTGCAAGCTGTATTCAACATCACAACAGTTTTAGAAGCATTTTTACAGAGCAGGAAACAAAATTTCACAGCTGTATTCTGTTCTCTTAAATTGTTCATAACTGAAAACAATTTTCCAATGAAACTGCTTTTATGAATAGTTCACTGTGGCCAGAGAGGAGCTTCCCAGGTGATGCCACTTGTTACACTAACTCAGAGCAAGTTGCTCCATGCTAGTATAGTGAGACAAATGCACACTATAAAACCTTTGCTCAGCAGAGATATTTTACATTTTGGGGGGGTATATGACCTTATATAATTATATATATAATTTTATTAAGGCACAATCCAGACATAATACAATCCAGTGGTTCTGTCATAACAAGAATCATTTTTATCATCGTTTTTAAAACACTTTCTTCCTTCTTGTACACCTTGCTATTAGCTCCATACTATGCCCTAACCTCCTCTGCCATACTACACAAATCCAGGAAACTTTAATCAAGTTGTTTCTATATATTCATCCATCATCTTTATATACATGATCCACCCATCATCCATCAGCTTTTTATACCAAAAACATAGAAAAATACATAACAGAGAGTCAAGAAGGGTGCCAACAATAACAAAATACAACAGAGATCAACTCATTTTCAAAGAAACAAATATTAAAAACTTGAGTATACTAAAAATGTGTCAAAAGGGAGAACAAATGATAATATTTTAATAACCCAAACCAGACTTTTAATTTTCATCTACAATCATTGTCTCTATAATATTCTCTGATAATCAGACTATTCCCATCCTGCAATTGTGGTCAGAGGTAGGTCATCCAATGTGTAGGTCCTGTAAATATATTTTGGGCTTCCACTGTCATTCATAATCCTGCGCAAGTCAGAATTACACAATCTAATCCATGATATCACTTTCTTCTTCAGGTTTGGATTACATTATTTGTAATCTTTGGATCATACTGGCTGGTGAGTTTCTTTCATGTGGATTTAGATGATGCCTTGTTTAGATGGCTATTTGTTTTAAGAGAAGCTGTAGTGATATTTATATATGTGTATGTATGTGTAAGAAAAAGGCTTATATCAATAATTATATAGTTAGAAAACATCTCAGACCAGTCCAACTCAAATCTATACATCTGATAACCATCCATAAATCCCTTTTCAGACTCACATGAATGGTACAGAGTACAAGAATATCACTTTCTAGAAGTCCCATGGATCCAAAGTCAAAGGGTGCATCTCCAGGCCTCTGACAGCAACCAAGGTCCACCAGCATAAGGTGAAAGCAGAGAAAGGAGGGGAGCTTCCTAGGACCCTCCATATGAGAAGGTCACATCCACAAGGAATGATATGATTGATGGACTAAACTCCACCTCTACACTTTTATATATCTCCAAGTTGGCATCAAATTATGTAACTACTATAGAAGCCTTTAAGACCCCAGATGCTATTCTATCTGCTAGCTGAGCTCCATCTAGTTTCCTACCACACTTTGCTGTAGCACCCATATTTTCCATGCTTCCATCTTAAGCGTATGTATCTAGCAGGTCTTATAAGAACTATTTTTTCTTATATAGTTAAAAGAAAATTTTATATCCCTATATCATTCCTATATCTATGTTTCACGTATGCCTTTGGCTCACTCTAAAGATATCTTTGTTATTTTTTAGTAGAGAACATTATCAATTATCTCTCTGGAACATAAGGCGCTTTTGTTTATACTGTTATTGATTTAATTCATGTTGATATATTTAAAACATAATTGAGAAAAGGAGATTAAAGAAGTGCAGGCTGGCTATAAATCACGATACATAAATTACTGACTTGTACTGTGTCACAAGTGGTGGCATTATCTGGTGTCAATTTGAGGCTTAAGAGTGAAGGGGTGGTGTTTAACTTGCCAATCAGATCACAGCTTGATGACCTCATTTGGCGGTGCTAAGGAGATAAACAGCTCACTGGAGGCAGGAGGCAGGCTCACTCCCTGCACGATATTACAGACAAGAAGCCTAATGAAGCCACTACCTTGATAGAGCCAGAATCCTGAGAGCTGGAGGAGCCCCATGAAAACCCCTGCCAGCACTGAGATGGTTACAACACCACTGAATCCACAAAAGTACTCACCTGCTGGCTTGTGATTTCCTGGCACTTTGCATCATTGCATGTGTATCATGAATCTGAAAGGGACTTTTCAGATTGCTATCAGATATGTGGGCTAATATCGGACGTACATACTTGATTTGGACAGGGCCGTTTTTTCCATGTCTAGTTGTTCTTGTATACAAAGCTCTTTCCTATACACGTGTGTCTCCTTGGAGTTGATTTTCTAGTCTACATGTCCTTACACATGTACAGATTAAATCCCTATGTAACTGAATTCTATTTACACAAACAATAGCAGTTGATGGTCAGGCAAAATGTAAAGTAATATTTACTGAAAATGTCAGTCTTAGGTATGCCAGAGTAATACACATCTTAAAAAAAGCAATTAGGGCATCGACGTAATAATCAAACATTGATCTAACTACCATCAACATTCAGTACTGTTGGTATTCCGGGCTTCTGGTCTCCATTCTCTGTTTCCTGTGTTTTCCTCAGCAGCACTGCTGTTTCTGAACCCCATGTTATAGCCATTATGTCAATCTCTTTCATTGAGGGCTTTCTTTTTTGTGTTTTCTGCCGATCCTCCACTTTATCAAGCAAGCATGCTGTCCTTTTATAGTGATTGGCCCTCCTATTAACACGTCCAAAATGTGAGTCCTTGTGGATAGCCGACCTCTCTTCTCAGGTTGGCTTAGAAAAATTCCTACACTTCTCCTTCGAATTCTCAGAATTCTTTTTCCAGACATTTTTTGTAAGTGTGCAAGAACTCTTGGAATTCTACTTCCAAGACATTTGTTTGCTGTTTTGGAAGTCTGTGACTGTTTAATAGTCTTTAAAAAAGACCATAATCCAAAGCAATCAATTGTTCTTCAATTTTCCTTGTCCAATTTTTTCACATTTGTATGTTGATGAAAATGCCTTAAATGGTGGAAAATTTCCTCAATGTAAAATGATATTTGATTATTCAACTGCTGCTTTTGGAGGCCCTGGTCATAGTTTCAAGAAAATGACAAATTTTGTAAAATCATTACAGCCTCCACCTTTTACTCATTTGCATATAGCAGAACGTTAATGAGTTTTCCTCAAATCTTGGTGCTGTCTTCTGGCTACTCAGACTAGTTACTTATCATACATGTTGAATAAGTATAATGAAAGTATACAGCCTTGACAGCCACCTTTTCCTTATTTTTAATCACATACGATCCCCTGTTTTATTTAAAGGATTGCCTCTTTGTCTAAATACAAGGCCCACATGAGCAGAACTAAGTGTTCTGAAATTCTAGTTCTTTCTAAAGTTATCAATCATTCGTTATGATTCACAGAGTGGAATTCCTTTGCATAGTCCATGAAACACATGTAGGAATTTTTCTGGATTCTCTACTTTTCGTCACAAACTCTCTGATATCAGCAATGAATCAAGGTTGAATTTTGGCAGCTTGATACTTCATGGGAGAGAATTGAGGCCACATGCTCTACTATAAATTTTCAGGCTTGAGAACCTGTAAAGGGCTGTTATGAATCAGAATACTTCAGTAACAGGGTTCTTAAAAAAATATTTCCATGTAGTTCTGCAACCTTTTTTTGAATTGTCTCCACAAACTTTTACTAGCATCGCATGTTAACACTCTTATCTAATAAGAGTGGTTTATACTTTTGAGATGGACAATATTCTACGTCTCTTCTACTTGGTTCATTGTGCATCTGTTTTCCAAAGGTCATGGCTGAGGTGAGCAGAGCCCCAGTGTTGTATCCATTTATTGAAATACTCTTTGGTAGTCTTGTCCTTAATCCTTGTATCTCCCTGATGCTTTTTCTGTCTCTTAGATGTTTTCTTTGAGTACAGTCTATTCTTGATCATATGACATCTGTGGGAAAGATTTAGCATTGGCCAATTATTTTTGGTATACTGATGTATGTGTTTCTACCATCATCTTTTGTTTATTATTGTCCCATTCAATACGTTGCCAATATAATCTTTCATTATTGTAAATAAAGATGCTCTAGTGCCCATTCTGAGCTTTTGAAAAATTTTCTTTCTTTGAATGACCTATATCTTTTTCATGTATGATATTCTTAATATCACCTTGCAACTGGTCACTAGTGTTCAATGCATACAATCTGTTTGTGAGAAGTGAAATGGGGTGGAACATGCTTGATGATGTATTTTGCCTCTAATAGACTTGTTTTTATTTTATTTTAAGTTTTCTAGTTTCAATGTGAACTTGCATACAAACAGTTGATAGTTCCATAGTTAGGCACTAACTTTCTTCTGACTGCTGGTATTATTGAGTTTCTTCCTTGTCTTTTTCTACTTCAGTTGATTTCATTTCAGGGTGTTCCTTTTGGTGATGACTAGCTGTTGGTACATTGAACTGACATCAAATTGATGCCAACTCTTAGTTAGACTATAGAGCAAAGTAAAACTGCCCCTGTGGTTTTCTGAGAATGTATTATTTAGGGACATAGAAAGCTCCATCGTTCTCCACAAAATGACTAGTGGTTTGGAACTGTTCACCTTGCAGTTTGAAATCCAATGAGTAATCACCACACTATCAAGTCTGCTAGAATATGGAAGGGGTTTTTATTGTCAAATATATATATATATATTTCTTCAATAGATAAAATGCTGGTCTTAGAAATATCTTGTTTTTCAACTCCGGATCCATCTTAGTGTCCTGCATTCACACTCCAAACATCAATGACAAGGAATGTGCCTTGATTGCATATTTGATTAAATTCAGACCGCAGAACTTGGTAAAAATCTTTAATTTCTTCATGCTAGGCATTGGTTTTGTTGGTTAAATTTGTATGATTATATAAATCAGTCCTTCCTTTAATTTAATGAAAATTACCCTATCACTGACAGAGATGTATTTCTGAATAGATGATAGTATTTATTCTTTTAAATAAAAAATGCAATACCATTTTCTTAATTTTTAATTATCAGCATAGTAAGTCATATGATTATCTGATTTAAAATGGCCTTTTTACCTGTGCTTTACTGACTATGCAAAGACATTTGACTATGTAGATCAAAACAAATTATGAATGGTACTGCAAAGAATGGGAATGGCAGGACACTTAGTTATGGACCAGAGTAATAGATTTTTTGATACATGATTTTCAATTTACTATAATTCTCACCCTTCCTTGAACTCTTCCTGTCCACTTATGCACCATGTGACCGGATTTTTCAAGACTCAAGGACACCCCAAAAACCAAACCTAGGGCCCTCAATTTGATTCTGACTCATACTGACTGTGTGTGTGGTCTTTTATTTAAATGTCACTCACATCACACTTAAGTAATGTTTCAAAACAGGATGAAAGGTAGTTAGGATAGATTTACAAACAGCATAAAATCAGAAATTTAAACTCAGTATAGAAGTAATAAAATAAATTCTGTTGTTGAGAGGAAGACATGTAAATTAAGGAACTTTCTAAGCCTTATCTCAGAATATAAACCTCAGAATAGGTACTGTTTATTGCTAGCCTGTACTTCTACCTCGCCTTAGGAAATTTTGCACTCCTTTCATGATGAGACAATCTTCAGACGTTGTTCCTGTCTCCAACCCTATCTCCTTCCTCCACTTTTGTCACAGTCATAGTTATGTCAGGCGAGGTTCCTCATAGACAGTTTTTTTCCCAGCATTGGATAGCGCAATGCTGAAGAGCACATTAGCATTCTCACACAAAGTTCCTGTCAGTGACATTCTTCTCAGATTTCTGAAAATCTGCAACCGTTTTGCACCCAGCTTGACCCAACAGCTGTAGCTGTTCAGCTCGCACTCCCTAATTTGTTTGCATTTGGCTTATATTCCTAGCTCTTTGGAGTGCTGATAATTATCCTTGTCTGGAAAGCTTAGAAGTTGTTAAAAAAAAAATCTGGACCTACTCACATTTCAGTACTAGTAGACAAGGCCCAGGCTCCAATTTGGAACTGCTCAGACTTAAATGGAGTATTGGAGCTCAGAGACGGCAGCAGCAGCCTGCCAGCTTGAAGAGTCTTCTCCAAAGCCAAATGCCATATGTTTGGCTGTGAATTGAGGATTAAACATGTCCAGGTTGTTACACGATATTCAAATGGACCTCTCAACATATGTGGCTGGACTGAGGCAGGTGCAGTGTTGATAGTAGTACCTCTTAATCCCAGCTACAGTGTAACTAGGAAATGCCATCTCTCTTAACAGTTTAATGATCAAATTCTCATGAAATATAATGATTCGAGGCTGTTTTGAATGGGGATAAAAGTGACACTAATTTTATTCATTCTGAACTGTTTTATTTTTAAGAAATATTGAAAAGAAAGAGTATTAGAAATATTTAATGCTGACAAACTTGGTTGGTTGACAAATGTTAAACACATAGAAACCATTATTTTGACATATTAGGGACAATGAATACTATGTATACTACATTGTTTAATAGTACTGAATTTGGTACTAGAGCTAAGTACATGAAGGAATTTAAAACACTATTTTCTCTAGTCGTGTAATCTAAACTGAAAGTCTGAATTATGTTTAAAGTTCCTGTTTCAGCATTAAAGAATTTAAGATGGCAATCCATTTGTTTCATGAATTTGAATATTTTTAATAAAATTCTTATTTTGAGTTATTCCTTTTCTTCCTTTCCACTATTCTAGGCATTGTGAGGAGTCCTTGGTTAATCCAGTGTGTTTACAACCTTGACATTCCTAATAAAAAAATTGGAGACTCAAATCCACCCAGAACCACCTCTGTGAGAAAAAAAAAAAAAAACTATGGGGAGCTACTTAAAAAAAATCATTTAATGATGAAACACACAACTTTCCTCTAGCCTTTTGGTGCTTCCTTCTCCTCACTACCATCACCTCAATTCTACCTTACAAACTGGATTAGATTAGAGCATGCACACTGCTACAGCTAGGAGCCTGAAACCAAGGGAATTCAGGAGAGATAAAGGCCTCAGGGCCAACAAGGAGAGTAGAGATACAAAGAGGATTAGGTGACGGGGTGAGGAGGAAGGGGAATCTATCACAAAGATCAAACTAGAATCCCCTCCCAGGAAGACAAATAATGGAAATTTGGGTGAGGGGTGATGGAGGATGATGTAAGAAATGGAAAAAATAATCTATAACGTATCAAGAGTTCATGAGGGAAGGCAAGCAGGAAAGGTAAAGTAAAGGAAAGATATGGAGAGCTGATATCAGGAGCTCAAGTGGGAAGAGAACACTTTGAAAATGATGATGGCAGATATGTGCAAATGATTTGACACATTGGAGAAATGTATGGATTGTGATTAGAGATGTAATAGCCTTCAATAAAAGTATTTAAAACAAAAAAAAATGTTGTAGGCTGAGTTGACTAAAGTAACATTCATATGTGTAAAGGAAAGACATATTTTAAGAAGTAATTGTATATAACAAAAACATCACAGTCCAGTCCGCATCATGCTCATGCCTATATTACTCCTTGAGTCTGCTACCAGTCTATAAATACCTCTTAAGATACATGCAGCCACACAAAATGATGCAGAATCCAGGAAGATCACAGGTCAATGGGTGCAAAGTCTTGTGATTCCAATGGCAGTGGAAACATCACAGGTCTCTAGTGTGGCTTTGGCAGTTCTCCCAGTCACTCAACAGGAAGAAGGTGAAGGGAGAGAAGAGAGAGAGAGAGAGAGAGAGAGAAAGTTGTCCTGATGAGAGGGCCACACTCACCAGGAGGTACCCTCAGGCTGTGACCTGATTGGCAGGCTAAAAGCCACCCCTACACTTTGAGATCTTCAAGTTGATAGGAAAATGATGTAACTACCACGAACTGCAGAGAACCCAGTTCTGCTTTGATCAAACAAAGTCTATCAAGGTGGTAGACTTTGTGTCATTTTGTTCTAATGTTGAGGCCAAGGTAACCCTAGGAAGAAACCTCATTATAAATTGAAAGGTTATTTCCATGGTGTTTTGGGGTGAATAAATTGTCATGTTAGCAGAACATTTACTGAGAATTGTTTATCTTTTCAGTGATAAGCCTAAAAGCTGATAAAATCAGCAAAGGACTAGAGATTTTAATAAAAAATTCCAAATGATAATTTCTTTTTATAAACATGAATTTGTGATTAGGTATATAATGGGGAAACTCTATATTATTTCTCCCTTTCTCTTAACCACCATTCTTGAATAAAACCACTACCTGATTTTTCAGAGATGCTTACTCCTTAGCTAGCACATTTGCTTTAAAGATATTTTCCCCCAGAGACTACAAAAATAATTCCACATCGGAGTTGTTAATTATCCATAAGCAGTGAGCGGAGTTTTCCAGTGCTTCTCAATGTCAGGTCGTGATTCTCAGGAAGAATGGCACTTAGAGGCACATCGCGCAGGAAACGTGTGTTTTGAAAGATGACTTGATTCACAAGACTAGAACTTCACCTAGGAGTTTAAAAGCCATTTTGTTTAGCTTTAACATTTAATGAGACAAAGTTCATGGTTTTGAAATATGGATGCCTTTAAAAATAACATTTGGAAAACATTTGTGAATCTATAAAAACAAACCCAAGCTTATAGGGAACTTTTCAGCATGGCTGAAACTGTTGGAAATCCAGATGTTCTCTTTATATATTCTTGGATCACCACCAAAGAGAGAAAAAAAATAATAGTATAGCTTTCTGCTGGCCTGTATCAGTAGAAAAGGAAGTATGAGTTCTAAAACAGCAGGACCCATTCAACATTCTTCAGAAAAAGGCTGGAGATTCTCAAAATTTGACATTTCCATTTACATATATGGATCTCAGTTATTCTCATAGAAATTAAAGTAGTTGCTTTTCTGTATAAATTAATTGGTTCCATCTACCATCTTTCTGAGCTAAAATCAGCTAACATCAATTTAATGATGCTTCAGCTTTCAAAATAAATAACAAATAGATAAGGACTCTGACTCTTCTAAATCAGCAACTACAGGTCTTAAAATAAACCTACTATAAAAGGCAGATGTTTACCCTTATGGAATTTTGAATACTTCTATGTGATGATCAGAATGTAAATTCTTATCTGCCCACTCAACCAACTCCTTCTTCTTTCATTTTTTGTCATTATTCTCCAAAGAAATGAATTTAACAAAAGCACCACCACATAGGTACAGACTTATTGTTCTCCTTGGATTAAAACAAATCCCTTTACCCCAATAAAAAGAACAAAATGGAATATTGAGGTAGTTAAAGTTTATTTTGTCAACCTGGCCAATAAACACATGTGGGATTCATTGAAGGGTGGTGAGCTAAATGGCTCCATGAGCTTCGCCTTTCTAGTGCTCAGGTCTTTTGCTATCTGGTAGTCAGAACAGTGTGTAGCTACTTTAGCCAGCTCCCTGCTTCAGCTGCCAAGGCTCACTTCCTCTGAGACTTCCCTGTGAAGAAGCCACGTGCATCTACCCTGATGCTGCCCTGGGGGCTGGAGCAGCCATGTGGAGACCCCTGCCAGTGCTGAGATGCTGACACGCTCAATGATTCAGTTTTCTTCCTGCAGTCGGCATCCTAGAATGGGTTTTGTATGTTTGAGGAGGACTTTATAGATAGGATTTGGACATAAGGGCTAATATCAGACTACGGGTTTAGAAAACACATGGTTGGGGTGCTTTCTTAATGTACTCTTATCCTTGATACAAAACTCTCTTTCATATTTATGCATTTCTATGCATTTGTTTCTCTAGTCTACCCAGACTCATACAAAAATTGACAGTAAGGACAGCTATACTTTCCTAACCAGAATCTGCATACCTTGAAAGAATTTAACCTTACATGGTGCAGAAGTGGGTGAATGCTGAGAAAAGACTGGATCAGAAAACTATCAAAAGTTGTGAGAAAATAGAGTCTGAAAATAAAGCACTATGTGTGGGATATAAAAAGACTTTTCCCCAGCTCTCCCCCAAATATATATGTATATAAAGACCAAGGACACTGTTTACAACTAATGGTAAATGGGTTTCAAGTTATCTCTCTGAAAGGACCAGTTACCCAGAGCAAGCAGACCCTATTGTCTATCCCATAGTAGCCGAGGCCCCCTCCCTACTGTTCGGGACAGTGGCTTGCTTTCCTTGAAGGGCTCAGAATAAATCAAGTCTCTAGCTCAAGGACAATCATACTGAGGCCACCATCATGAATCTATGATCTACACATCTTATCACATGCGTACCCTTCATCTCTTCCTGTCCTTCATCTCATCCTCTTCCAATTACTGTATTACCTATAGTATAATCCCTTCCTGTGACTAGGTCTTTACCTCTAATCAGGGGCCTTGCATTTCCCCCAAAAGAAACAAGTCTTAGGTTAGAAATAAATCACTCTCTCTCTCCCTGTGTGGACCAGGCTGTGAGGCCTTGGCTATCTAGGAGATGAGCATGCTATCATGATTTGTGTCTGATACCTTTATTTTACTCTTTCTCCTATCTCTCTAATTCTCTATGACTTTACCATAATCTTTATAAATCTTAACCGCACAATTGCACTGACCAGGCCTGTGATAGTGTGAGGGGCAGGCTTTCCTCAACAGCACTGGGAAATCATCCACTTGTTTTCTATAACAGAGGGGTTTACAAGAGAACGATCAAGCGTCATCCCCCAAATAAGAATGAACCAGTTACGAACGAAAAGGATCAATAAAACCTAACATCAATGAGAAGGCAAGTCTTATTAAGTATGCAAACGACAACAAAAATCAAGTCAGCTAGAATGGAAATCAAAAGCAAGAGGGGAAAGGCTAAGGCTCTCCTGCCTCTATAAAGATTCACATCCTAGAGACTCTGGGCAGGGGGCCTACAGCTCTGAATTGACTTGAAGTCACTGAGTTTGACTTGAATTTTGAATGCTGTATTGAATTGCTCTGAATTGACTTGAAGTCACTGAGTTTGACTTGAATTTTGAATACTGTCTTGGGCCTTAATATACAGAATATTTTAAAGAGAAAAATTTCATAACAAAAATTTAGTCTAATGTTGGTCACTTTCAAAAAGTCCACTGCTATCTAGTTGATTGCACATATGGGCGAGTTAAAACTGCCACCTGGAGTTTCGGAGATTTCTAATCTATATGGAAGAAGACAGCCTCATCTTTCTCCCATCGAGCTGTGGGTAGGCTCAAACGGCAGCCTGACATGTAAACCATCAATCACTCCACCAAGTTCCTTGAAAGTATCAAACAAATCTAAATTCCTTATTATGAAATGTATTTCAATTCAAAAGACCCTACAAAACAGGGTAGAACTGCCCTCGGGCTTAAAAGCATGATGCAATGAATGAAATAAATCAGCAAGGTCAGGTTTCGTGGCATGCATTTAAAATGTATAGTTGCCTGATCTAATTGATATATATATATATATATATATGCTTAAAATCAGTATACAGTGAAATAAAAGCATTCTTGGAAAAGAGTCTGCTGTTAAACTACTTTTGATAATTAATTATGTGGATACTTACTATAACATGGAATATTGGAATATTGGTGTCTTGAAAATCTTGTTGTAGTTTCCCTAAAAATTATTCCACTTCTCAACTCACTATGTAAAGCACAGTTTTGACAAAAGTCACGTGATGCTTTTCGAAAAGGAACCCAAACTTTTAAATAGTATGCTAAAATGACAACTTTAGAAAACTGAATGACATTTTTTAATATCTAAAAAGTGATGTTATTTCTGGAAACATCATATATAGTATAATGAAAAAAGAATAAATCAAACTTAATGTGCTTCATCAAAACACATAAAGGGAATTTTTAATATGTGGCAGTCACTCTTGAACTAATGAGTTGTCTGACTCTCACGATGATGGTTTCAGTCTGCCTCAGTTCTTGGCAGGTTTATCGCCAGGCATTTAACTAGCTCTCCACGACTTGATCTTGTCAGCTGATGACAAAAACAACTTGATGGTGTGCAATTATTTCAATCAATCAATCAACAAGAATTTTTGAGCACGCATCATTTTCTCATCATTGTGCAAGTGTAAATGATGTGTGTGAAGGATAAGTAAAGGGAATGTAAGAGAGCCACAAATCCTAAAATGTATGTAAACCAACATGAAGTGATAAAATACACACAATGGAATTAAATTACTAGGAGCATATTGTTAATGAACAATTTATGTAAATATCACTTCAAGGGAACAAAATCTGGAAGGCTGAATAAGATCTAAGTGTAAAAATGAAGTAAGGTTATACTTTCGCTCTAAAGAAATGACCTGCTTAAAATAAACATGACGAATATAGCAGATAAGTATGTGCTTAGGCTGAGAATGTAACATGAACAACCTGACCAGCAAACAATTATGTGTCAGAAAGCAAATCAAGAAAAAGCAATAACACAAGAATCTATAAAAAGAGCCTTGAAAACTGGACTTTTGGCTTATATGTGCTATGAAACTCAAAGTAAGTCATTATAATGCTGGGCATGCCACCTTCCTGTTGCAATGGTCATGTGTTGGGCTGTTCACTGAAAGGGGAGCAGTGTGAATCCACCAGCTGCTTCACAGGAAAGCAATGAAAATGTCTGTTCCCGTGAAGAGTTACAGTCACAGAAACACAGAGGGGCAGTTCTACCATCTCCTTTAAGGTTGCTGTGAGTCGAAATAGACTCAACAAGATTGAGACTTTTTTTCTTTCTTTGTTTTTGTCTTTTATGGTGTGACAGAAAGGTTAACTTGGCAGAGAATACAGACAAAATGAGAGGGACAGAGAAAGAAATTAAGAAGGCCATTTTTCTTATTTGTTTGGTTTGTTTTTTAATCAATGCATATGCATATCTAATGATCTTAAAGAAGGTAGTATATCAATTAATATTATTAGAAATTGTATCAAAAACCTAGCACTCCCTTTGTATAAGAAAATATTCAATAATAGACAATGGACTATACATCACTATTACCTAGTTGATTGCGACACACAGCAGATGTATAGGGAAAAGCACAAAGTTCCTTAAGGCTTCCACAGCTGTGAATCTTTAGGAAAGCCCACTGCACTCATCTTTCTGCCAGTGAAGAGTTGATGGCTTACAATACCCAATCTTTCTGTCAGCAGCTCAATGCTTAGTTAATTGTACCATCAGGATTCCTATTGCGAGCTCCTTTGAAGGACTAATTGTGGTTGTATAAGAGCACATACATATAAGCTAATAAGAAAATGAGTAATACAAGGCTATGCCTCAATTCAGACCCAACTTAACTTTGCTGTTGTGTTTAAATAAAAGAAAAGAGTTAATAAGGCTGTAAGTTGTAGCTTTAGTAGAATAGAGTTACCTATTAGGTACTATATTGGCACCATATTAATCAGCAATATCACGATTTCAAAGGTAGACTATTCTGTTTGATTTTTTGCTTTGACTATTTCTGCATTTACATTCTTTAAATATTCTGCCCAGTTCAGCCAGTGACTCTGAAGGATAAGGTATATACATGCTCCCCCTCTATTGACACAAAATGAGCACATAAAAGACAAATGTGGGTGATCGTAGTTGATTGGTATTGTTCAAGTCATGCATTTATGAGTACTTTGGCAACCAATTACAATGTAGCATATGTTCACAGCATCCTATAAAAGTTTCCAGAAGGACAAGCTGACAGTAATCCAGTAAAATATCATTAAGAACCTTGCACTGGCTGTCACAGAGTCTTACCAAAAGATGATTATTAATTCAACTATTTCCACCTTCTTTCTCACCAATAGAAGAAGTAGGAATTAGTCAAGAGAAGACTACCTGTGTACTTACACTAAAACATTTTATGAAGTGATAATATTTATAGTTATTGGAGTAATAAAAAACATGGAGTCATTTTGAGAATAAAATAATTCTTATTTTGACTTGATAAGTATTTCTGTCATACTTGAAAAGTTTACTTTTTAAAATTTTATTGACCAATAGTTAGAACATCATATAATTCAATAGTCTGATCATATTGAAAATGGTTGTACAATCATTACTATACTCAACTTTGGAACTTTCCTCCTCCTTGTACCCATCAATGCAGTTTCTCCTGATCACCAACCCTTCCATTCCCTGTCCCCAGCAATCATAAATCCTTCTCCTATTACTAATTCTGCCCATATCAGTTTCCCTATACAAATAAGCATAAGATTAAGAGCACACAAACAAAGACCCAACAAAGATAACCATATATATCTGGTAAGGATCTCTGAGAGAGAGCAGATAATATTTAAAAAATAGAATGCATCCACATTGGATTCAGAGGGATATGAAATTATAAGGTGCTATCTTCCAGTCTAAACACAGCTGCTAAAATCGAATTTACAAGTCTTTTTGTCTGATGTTACTTAAGGCTGTTATTCTTCCTGGCCTATGTACATCGCGAATTCACTGGGGATTCAATCCCTTTAGTGACCCTGAGAAGGGATTCTTTGTTATCATACATACTTTACCAAAACCAGATGTTTAGCATTTGAATACTTCTTCAGTTCTCTCCTCCAGGTTTGTATCTTATTATTTGCTATCTTTGGATCAGACAGGCTTATATGCTTCTTCCATATGGACTTAGTCTTTAGAGAAAGAATTATTTTAGACAAGGATTTACTACCTCAGATACTATTCTGCATGATAGCCAGATACCATCTGATTTCCTCACTACCAAGGTCTTCAGTGATCTGAGGAGGGCATAATATATTAGGGTTACAATCAAGTGAAAATTCAAAATGTGTTCATAAAACTCTTGTTTCTCTAATTCCCTTGTCCATTTTTTGAGACATTGTTGTCATTTTATTATAGTACATTACAGATTTTCCCCATCGGGCTAAAGGCAATTCTATTGATAGTAACATCATTTTAGTCATTGGCAAAACATTGCTGAGCAATGGATTTTATAAATGTGTAGGACTTCTTTTCAGACTCCAGTATATGAGTTGTTAATTTGTGTATTTTCAAAATATGGGCAGTCAGGCCCTCCATGGAAGAAATATGGGGTTTTCTATTTCCATAAAAAGTTACTGTTTTGGAAATCTACATAGGAAGTTTTACCCAGTCCTATAAGGTCATTCGTTATGAGTTGTCATTAAATTAATGGCTATTTGTGTGTGTGTGTGTGTGTGTGTTTTGAAACAAGTTTTACATGCTGTGAGTGTTAATGCTCTTGTAATACTTTCAGTAACATTCATTTACAGGCCTAGTCATCTAACACATATCATATAAAGGAAGAGAGAACATGAAAACAGCAAATATATGTTGGTCCTGCGTAAACTTCATTGAGCATCATCAGAGCAATAAATCTGAACCCACCCAAAGTTTAACAACTTCCAATTCCCTAAATGTCCAAATACTTTCTCTGGATCAGATTAGGACTCTTGCTTCCATATCCTATATCATTCTACATTAGTCAGCACAGCACTTATGGTAGTTTGCAAATATAACATAGATCAATGAATTCTTCTGAGTATGTGTATTTGTACACTCATATTGGAGTAATTGATTGATTTATATTCTCCCTAAATCCCTGATTTTTTTTGGAAAATAATTGAGCTTACTCTTTTCACTATTGTTTTAGGTATGCTTTCGGAGTATATCTCATGCAGGGTTTCCTAACAAAACCATTGTGGAACATTGCACTTCAAAGACACTTCTTTACTAAGCTTCAGCACATATATGTTTTCACTGAGCCATAGCTGCCCCACACTAGCAAATAGGAATTGTCTATGTCTTTAGCTTAAAAATATTGATCCTTATGAAAATAAACAACCCTCTCTCAAGGTAACATCTTACCCCATCATCAATCATTCTTACTGGAGAAAAAATTATTTTATCTCAACTAAGAATTAGTAAAACAAGTGAGAGATGGGGGACAAGAGACAGAGGTAGAGTAATGATAAAAATCAATAGATTTTCTTAAGCTAACTTTATCATCAGAACAAACTGTGTCTAAATGTAGCCCAGATTCATCATTTCTACCAATTTCTCTATTAAAAAAGGAACCTCGAATATAAATTCTTGATATGTCACTTTTAGTGCATCATGTTATCATTACATGGACTGGCCATGTAGCTTTGATGTTATATATTAAGTTAATAGAGAAATGGGAACTAAAACAACATCTCAATATATTGCTATACAAATAATGAAGCTTCTACCTATATTTCCTGTGTAAAAGCATGGCTTAAATTTATCCTCACCAGAGTAGAATATAGTTTGCTCTTTTACCCTCCAAAATGGTACCAACCCCTCCCCCAAATAATCATTTTTTAAAAACCCTATCTCTAACTAGTATGGATATTGAACTATTAAATAGGTATTTATGAATGTTAAATTAGAGTCTCCACAGTGACCACACTTACCTATTAGGTAAAAATATAGGAGCATGTGATATTGTGTACATATTATGTGTGTCAGAAAATAGAATCATTTGCTTATGAGGGACTTTTGGGGTTATTTTAGCTTGAAAATTCAGAATTTATTGTCTGAACTAATTTTCTTTTGATGATAAAGTTACAGTTAAAAGTTTTCATGGCCCTGATTCATTTTACCACTAAGCTCTAGCCCAATGAAAAGGACAAGACAAAAACATGAAGGAGAACATTTGTTCTTACTAATTTTTCATTGAAATTAATAGGCTTTTTTGTCCCTAGTTTGCTATCAGAGCCCTAAAACTACAGTGGGTTAAGTACAGGTTTGCTAGCGGAAAGGGAAGTTGAGCAAATCAATTAGATTTCCTGGGGGTGGAATACAAGATAGTCTTTTACCAAAGATCTACAGTCTTATGAATCCTTTTGAGTAGTTCTATTCTCTCTTATAGGCTTGTTTGAATCAACTCAAAGACAGTAGATTTGGGGTTTGGGAGTATGCTGTCCAAAGAAAAACCCAATTTAGTTTTGTAACAGTATGGGAAGGCTTTTGGTAAGTAAACTACAAACTAAATAAAATATAAATATTGCTTGGACAGCAATGAGTACCTTATGAATTGGCTTTCATGAAGATGGAAAATATTGTCCCTTAAATGATACAGGTATTTTTACATAAGACAAATACAAAGGAGCTTGTAGTCACATCAATTTGGAAGTTTGGAAATATCTAGATCTAAATTGTGGATTGATATAGTATATATTGCAAAAATTTACATATGAATATGTCATGTGATAAAACATTTTTCAGCATATCATAAATAATTTTCTAATAATTAAGGCATAGTTGCAAAAGAGTTCTTTTATAAAATCTGCTTTAAAAAATAAAATAGAGGCAGGACTCATTTTACCATGATACTGATAAAAATAAGAAGCTGCCTTCCAAATATTAGGCATTTTATTTTGGAATCTTAAAGAACCATGAATGACCTATCTTAAGTTCATATTCTAAGTAAACCTATCTCTGGATATGTCTATATCAATGTCATTAGGCTGAATAATTTCATCTTGCTTGGATCCACTATCAATGCTCCTGAGAACAGCCCACATGAGAGAGGATGGTGCATTCTATTTGGTAAACCTGACCCATAAGTTCTCTTTAGCATGTCAAAAACTAAGAATATTTCTGTGAGGACTAATGTGCACTGGACTTAAGTCATAGTATTTTCAAATCTCTCATATGCATGTGAAGGTTGGATAAGGATGACTGAAGAAGAATTCATGCATTTCAATTACTATGCTAGTAAAGCATATGAAAAGTACCATTGACTACCAAAAGAACAAATAAATATATCTTGGAAGAATTATAACTGAAACTCCCCTTCGAGGCAAGGATTTTGAAATGTCTCAAGTTCAGGAGAGACAAGTCACTCAGAAGGACATCATGTTTAGTTAAGTAGCAGGGCACTGAGAAAGAGTTAGACTTTCGACAAGATATTTGCAAAATTGAGAAACAACATGTGGAAGTTATATGATCTGTCAACTTGAGTGAAGGGGTGGAGTCTAGCTTGTTGATCAGGTCAATGTCTATAAAGCCTTCTCCTGACGATTCTGGGAACTCCTCTCCCAGAAGGAACACCCTATCTGATTCCTGAGAATGAACGTGCTCTCTGCTTTGTTCTCCTGCTGACACGGGACCTGGCACCACACTAATCCCAGCTAGACTCTTGGAGCTGGAGGAACCACAGGGAGATCCATGCCAGCACTGACATGCTACCACTGTCAATGGATTTACAAGATTCCTCACACAAGTCTATGAACTTCCTGCATTCCGTAGCATTGCTTGTGTGAGTCTGACGATGAATTTATAGTCTGGTATCAGATATATGAGCTACTAGTCTTATCAACTTGATCTGGACTGGGCTGGAATGTTTTCTTAATGCACAATTACTCTTTGATATAATGCTCTCTCTTATACTCATATGAATGTCTGTGGATTTGTTTCTCTGGTCAGCCCAGACTAACACACATTATAAGTTTAGGA
>PVJH01006311.1:0-102895 GCA_004026705.1 Nesogale talazaci | reverse complement strand
GTCCCAGTGGGCCGCAGTCCCGCGCACAACCACTACGCCACCGGGGCTCAGTCCCAAACTCAGACAGATTTTAACCCACTGTTTTCTGGGAAATTCCAGCCAAATGCCATCAGGATGTGCTCAGAGAGTCAAAGAGTGGTAATGGATTTCCTTAAATGTCTCTTAAAGCTCACATGGATGGATTCTCCAAGTCTGCACTCATTTTATGTGTGAGGCAAGCTTGCCGAACATAAGAAAGAAATTGATCAAGAGTTTAAAGCACGAGTCTACATTCTCTCTCAATAACTCATTAAAAAAAAAAGAATCTGAAAGTTCATGTTTTTCAAGGGAGTATAGATGAGGATATGATGAACATTAGTGATCTCTAAAAAATAGCTTTTGTTGTACTGGTTATTACCTCTTTTTCTGAAAATTTACTCAGGACTGAGCTCAAGTGCCACATTTATATTTTTACACAGCAAAGTGCAATATTCATATTCATGAGAAAGCGGTATTGATATAAATGAGAGTCTAAAGAGGGTGGTCAATCAGATGGCTTACCTAAATTAAGAGAATGGCAATAGAATAAGAAACCAAAAAGAATGCAAAAGGAGAACTAATAGAACTGGAGGCTGGGAAAATGGGAGGCCTCCCACTTAAGGATGACTTTACAACTTTAGGTTGGTAGAAAATATTAGGAAGAAAATTATATTAAAAAATGTACATTACTTATTTTTGCTTCTTTTCCCATTCTTGGGCTTTGGAATGCCTTACAAGAGTAGAAACATTACAACAAGTTAGAAAATAAAGTAAAAGAGGGTTGGAAGTGAGAAGAAATAAATTGAAATAAAGTGTAACATTAGCTCTCAAAATGTATGCTGTAAACAACTATTTGGAATGAGACAGACTTAGTTTTGAGTTCCTTACTGGCCAGAGCAAAGGGGAAAGTTGTCTTAGTACAAGATCTACAGTATTTAAAGGTAAAATAACATAGTTGTGTGAATAACCTAGCTTGCTTTCCATACCTCTGAGAATGGAAAGTTTTTGGTTTTGTTTTTTTCCCTGTAGAAAAGGAGGTTTATTTAGTACGTATCCAGCTGGGAATGTCTCTCAGTAGGTGTGGCAGTCACCTAATCTAGTGTCACTTTGAGAATTAAGAATGCAGGAATGAAGTCTTGCCTGCCAATCTGGAGATGGCCAATGAGACCTCTGCTGTGTGGGCATGGCCTTCTGAGAATTCTGGGAAATGTAGTAATTCTTTCTTGGAGGCGGAGACACTGTCTCTCTCAGTTCACTTCTTTGGAGTCTTTCCACTGACAACACTCTCTTGGAGAAGCTCTACTGACAAGATACAAGGCTGTGAGACATCCTGAAGGAGAAGCCACATGGACCTATCCTGATGGAACCAGACCTTAGTAGCCAGAGGAGCCACTTAGAGACCCCTGACAGCACTGAGATGTTTACAATGCCACTAGATCCACAGGCATTCTACCCATCTGGCTTGTGATCATCTTGTATTCGATGTCATTGCATGTGTTTTGTGAGTCTGAAGGAGATTTTAAAGACTGGTATTGCACATATGGGTTAATATCGGACTTAAGACCTTGGACTGTACTGAGTTGGGATGTTTTCTTAATGTATAGTCGCTCTTATATATAAACCTCTCCCTTATATACATATGCATGCTTAAGAATTTTCTTCCCTAGTCTACCCAGGCTAACACAGTAGGTAAGTGGAAAGATGGAAACATTCATCCAGAAATTCAGAACTGACGCTGGGCTTGGCATTCTAGATGTGAGAGTCATTGTCACTAAGACCATATGTTCTTCAAAATTTCTCATTTTTGGATTTTTTTGGTGATGACTCATGATGTGAATCTCTCCTTGGTGTGTGTATGTTTGCTATTTGGAGGAAGTGAAGTCAAAAGTATTACTACATGGGTTTCAGTTTATGTATGCACAAGTTTATTAAAAAACATTTAAAAAGTTTTCTGTAATCAGCATCGGGTGGTGACAAATTCTCTCAGTAACAGATGCTTTTTCATCTCATCAGAGTGCCTTCAAATGGAAGATTTAAGTAAAACAGTGGTTCCCAAGGGGATTGGCTGGGCCAATAAATTCATGGCACAAAATTCTGTTAGAAAGGCAAGTGTTCTTTAGGACTCCCAAGGGGTGATCTTGAAGGAGCTTGTTGAAGGATTAAAGGGCAATTATGGGGCTTAGTAGGAAGAAATTTTAAGAAAATTCAAAACTGCACAGCAAATACAAAAATCCAGAAAAAATGGACTAAGGATTTTTTCCCCCTTTTTTACACAGTAACAAGAAATCTGCTCATTCTTTGAAGGTAGCAAGGGTTGTCCTACAAGAATACCCTTGGGAAACCTTCCCCTCATCCATCCTTGAGTATTGATCTTGCCCTAGACTTCTTTTTGATTCCCAAATTCAAATAACATTCAAAGGGACACAAATGGAGTCTTTGGTGCATTATAAAACTGCCTTTTTAATGTGGTTCAAATCAAAGAGAGGGGGAGGGTTAGAAAGAAAGAAACATCACTACAGAAATTCATTGAATAAGGTTGCCTTTAAGCCATAGATTAATTTATTGAGAACAGACATCGTCACAATATTTGGCCTTCTGTCCATGAACTTGATACCTCACTTATTTCATCCCTCTTCATTTTTATCTCAGTGGGAATCTACACATTTAAAAAAAATAGAGTTTGTTAACATTCATTTCCCAAAGAAAAACCATAATCCTCTTTTTTTGTGACGTGGATCTTGCTATATCACTAGCAGGACAATGTATGGACTAATCAAGAAAATCAAATACATATCCAAGAAAAATCAAACCCTGTTTATGCCTGTTTTTATTGGGCATGAAAAAGTGATCTCCCTTCTTGCGTGCAATGATCATGTCCACACAGTAAAACTGAATTTTTACATAGAAAAATGACAACTATCTACAGACAAATTAAAAAAACCATTGTCATGCAGGGTCGAGTTGATTTCAACTCATGGTGACCCTTTGTGCAGCAGAATGAAACCCCGCCCACCCCGGTTGCATCTTCACAAGTGCTGTGATTCAACCGACTGTTGCAGCGACGATGCCAATCTACCATGTTCCTTCTTTTCACTGATCTATTTTATCAAGCATCATGTCCTTTACCAAGGACTGGTTCCCTCCTGATGACATGTTCGAAGTATCTGAGATAAAAATTTACCATCCTTGCATCTGTATTATATAACAAGGAGTATTAAAATAGAACCAGGGACTATTCTGTGGTATATTCAATATCCAAAACTTACAGCACAATTCAAATATATCCATTCCATGCTCTTTCTTATTCCTTATGTAGTTCTCACAGGCATCTAGGCAAATTGAAAATGCCATGGATTGGATTAAGCTCTTTAATGTTTAATGTTTAAAACTTAAAAAAGATCTTGTGCATGAGATGTGTTTAGTACAATATGTCCTTCCATTTCTTGACTGTTGTTTCCATGAGCATTGACTGTGGATCCAAGTAAAAGAAAATCCCTGATAACTTCAATCTTTTCTCCATTTATCATGCTATTGTTAATTAGTCAGTGGTGAGGATTTTTGTTTGCTTTGCATTGAGTTGTAATGCATACTGAAGACTGGAGTCTTTGACTTTGGTCAGTAACTCTTTCATGTTCTCCTTGCTTTTAGCAAGCAAGCTTGTGTCATCACCATATTCCACATTGTCAGTGAGTCTTCCCCCAACCCGGATGCTGTTTTCTTCTTCTTCATACAGTGCAGCTTCTTGGATGATCTATTCAGTACACAGGTTATGTAAATATCTCTGGAGAAAGGATATAACCCTGATGCACACTTTTCCTGATTTTGAATGCTGTAATACTCCCTTGTTCTGTTTGAATGACTGCCTCTTGTACAAGTTTGGCATGAACACAGTGGAGTGTTCTGGAATTCCTATTCTTCTCCCTTTCACCCATGATTTGTCATGATCCACACAGTTGAATAGCTTTGTGTCATGCATAAAAGACAAATAAAGGTCTTTCTGATTTTCTCTGCTTTCAGTCAAGATCCATCTGACATCAGCAATCATATCCCTTGCTCCCTGTCTTCTTCTGAATTCAGCTTACATTTCAGGCAGCCCCCTGTTGATGGACTGTTACAACTACTGTTGAATGGTCTTCAGTACATATGGTCTCAATTATTTTACTTCATAATTTCTGCATTTGTTTCCTTGTAATGGGCATAAATATGAATCTCTTCCAATGAGGTGGCCAGGTAGTTGTCTGTCAAACTTCTTGGCATAGATATGTGAGTGCTTACAGAACTGTGCCTGTTGAAATATTTCAATTGGTCATTTTTTGTCAAGTTGCTTACTGAAGCTTGGATTTCTTTCTGCATTCTCAATTCTTTTTTTAATAAAAAATTTATTTGTTTGGTTTTGTATTCTCAGTTCTTGATCATTTACTACAACTAGAAATGATTAAATATTGATCACCACTTTTGGGTAAAATGACTTTGCATTCCTTCCATCTTCTTTTGAGATTTTGTGCACCATGAACTATTTTCTCCATAGAATTGGTCCATATTTCAACTCTGGTTTGAGTTTTTCTTCAGCTCTGTCAGCTTGAGATGTGCCCCATGTGCCTTTCCCATTGGGTTTCTAACTCCAGCTGTTCACACATCGCATTATAATGCTTTGTCTTCTAGAAAGACTCTTTACAATGTTCTGTTCAGCTATTTTACTTCCTCATTTACTCCAACTACTTCCGCTTTGCAAAGTTCAAAATCAAGTTTCAGGGTCTTTTCTCATATCTTTTCTGACCTTTGTTTTTTGTTTTCTCTTTTTAAGGATGATCTTTTGCTTTTGGGATGTCTGATGCGTTCTATAAAACAAGAACAAAATTTAAGCAAGCCTTTTGCCATTGCGCTGATTCGGAGTAAAAACAACCATCTGAAGATGTCTTCAGAGACTGTAAACCCATGTAGGAGCACAGGTTTCATTTATCTCTTGTGGAGCAGCTGCTCGGTCTGAACCCCTGACATGAATCACACGGCTTCCTCAGAGTTCCTTCCTTGACTATCACCTCCGATCTTTAGTCTTTATTGCTCAGCATCCAATTTGTTCTGAAGTGGTCTCTAAACATGTGGCAGTTAGAGAATCTCAAGTCAACTTGATAAATAAGTTTAGGGGTGGAGTGTAGCCTGTCAATCACAGGAAGACTCTGAGCACATTCTTTCTCTCTGCAGGTAGGCCATACTCTCTCTCTACTTTCACCTTACTGTTGACAAGCCATATGGAGCCGCACGGAGACCTGGCGATGCTTCCACTGCCACTGGATCCACAAGACTTTGCACCCACTGGCCTGTGATCTTCTTGCATCTTGCCTCGTTGCATGTGCTGTGTCAATTTGAAGAAGAATTTTGGACTTATGGGCTAATGTCAGACTTACAGACTTGATCTGATTTGAACTGGAATATTTTCTTAATGTACAGTCCCTCTTTGATACAAAGATCTTTATTATACATAAATGAGGGTCAATGAATTTGTTTCTCTAGTCAATCTGGCTTAACACAGTGATGTGATTAGTTTTGACTCGTGATCTTGTTTAATTTTTCTCTATTTCAATTTGAAGTTGCATATCAATATTAGAAATGTGTTCACAGATGGCCCTTTGCCTTGTTTTGCCTGATAATATTGAGTGTTTCCATCCCATCTTCCCCCAAAGTTGACTTAATTCATGTACATTCCATTTGGCAAGGTCCATGTGTATAGTTGCTAGACTTACTTCATATTTTCCATTTGTCACAATGGATTTTTAAGCCTTTCTATATCTTATCAATAAATTATCTCTTAATTAAGTCAACCAGAATATGTTTCTTGGTTTGTAATTAGGTATTCTAATACTTTAAGATACAATCTGCATTCTTTCCAGTGATTCTTGAATGTTATTATTCTTTCAAAATTCTAAGGAAATTCTGTCTGAATAAAGAAATTAAATTGTCTACCCGAGAGCTACAGGTACCTAAGCTAGAGGGAAAAAAGTCGTAAATTATGTTTAAAAATCAGCTTAGAAATAAGTACTATAATGCCATTAAAATCCTGAAACTTTCTAAAATAAGATATTTTATTGTTCATAGCAACAAAACAGTAAACAATCAGGGCTGGCCTTTCAAATATATCAAAATAGGATGTCCTTTTAGTGAGAGGATGTCTTCTTTATGTTATGATTGCTTTCCAAGATATATTACATTATGATAAATGAGCATGTACATTGTTGTGACAATCAGGAAATTTATGAATGAGAAACTGGTTTGCCTGCAGTGATGAACTGAATTGTAAAAAAAACATTAGCAATGATGATACCATTTAAATTTTGTTTAAGAATTGTGTTACAGTTTTGCTTTCTTTTTAATCAGGAGCAAAGAAAAGCAGTCAAAAGGCATTTATTTTGTTGTAATAAGCATCTGACAGCTCTCATTAGAAGAACTCACTCACAAATCCAAAGGTAGAGAGGGACTCATTCCTGCTGAATCACATTTGCCTGACTTCTAGTCTCAAAATCTTCTACTGTGCTTCTAACCTTGTGCATAAGGGGTTGAGCAAGCGTGTCGCTAAACTTTCAGTCCCATTTGTTCCTAAGTTCTTCTTCTTCTTCTTCTTCTTTTTTTTTGGGGGGGGGGGCATCACTGCTCTCCGGTGGTGGGAGTAGGAGGCCCAGCCCCACTGCTGGAATTGAACCTCCGTCCCAGTGGGCCGCAGTCCCGCGCACAACCACTACGCCACCGGGCCTCAGTCCAGTTCTTCTTCTTTTAAGAAAATATATTTTATTGAGTTTAAGTATTAAAGATGACACAACAAAAATTTTTTTTGCATTTAACAGGTGTTCATAAAACAAAATTGGATCAAGGCGAGTTCTTTGAACAGATCAAGGGAATACTGCATGGTTTAAAATCAGGAAAGGTGTGCATCAGAACTGTGTCTTCTCATCATTGATTCAGTCTGTATGCTGAACAATTCATCAGAGAAACTGGATTATATGGAGGAGAGGGTGACATCAGGATTGGAGGAAGGCATACTAACAACCTCTGGTACGCAGATGATACAACCCTGTTTGCTGAAAGTGGAGAGGACTCGAAACCCTCGCTGATGAAGATCAAGGACTTCAGCCTTCAGTATGGATTATAACTCAGTGTAAAGAAGACCAAAATCTTCACAAAGGGACCAATAGGTAACATCATAATAAATGGAGAAAAGATTGAAATTGTCAAGAAGTTTGACTTGCTTGGATCCACCATCTAATCATTGTTCATGGAAGCAGCAATCAAGAGATGGAAAGATGCATTGCATTGAATAAATCTGCCGCACAAGACCTCTTTCACAGTATCAAAACAAGCATGTTATTTTAAGAACTCAAGTGCTCCTGACCTAAGCCATGGTATTTTCAGTGGCCTCATATGCATGTGAAAATGGACACAGAATAGTCAATGACTTTGAATTGTGCTGGCGAAGAATATTGAGAGTACCATGGAATGCCAACAAGACAAATCAATCTGTCTGGGAAGAAGTATTGCCAGAGTGCTCCTGACAAGTGAAGATGGTGAAACTTTGCCCTACATACTTTGGATATGTAATTGGGAGTGGACAGTTCCTGGAGAAGGACATCTCGCTTTGTAAAGTCGAGAGGTAGCCCAAAAGAGGAAGACTCTGAGTGAGATGGAGTGACACAGTGGCTACACAAAGGGGCTCAAGAATGGGGGTAATGGTGAGGACGGTGTCAGACTGGGCAGTGTTTCCTTCTGTTGTGTACAGGGTCACTATGGGTCAGAACCGACTTAATGGTACAAGCACCACATTCAACTTGCTCTGTGGCATTGATTACATCTTTCACAATGCATCACCAATCTCTTGATTTGTATGAGGGGTGTGGCAATCATATGCTGGCTAATTTTATGATTGAGATGTAGGGGTGGAATCTAGACTGTTAATCTGGAGATAGCCATTGAGTAGTCAATGAGGCTTCTGTGTGGGCCTGGCTTTCTCCTGAGACTTCTGGGAAATCTCGCCATATTTCCCTCGTGCAGATGAGAATCTATCTCCCAGTTGTTGGGAGTTAGTCTCAGAGATGATGAATTATGGACAAGACAAGATGACAGAGTCCGTGCTGCTGCAGGAACTGGAGGAGAAGCCACATGGCCTTGCCCTGATAGAATCAGACCTCTGAAGCTGGAGAAGTCATGAGGGGACCCCTGCCAGCACCGGAACGTTGCACCCACTGGCCTGTGACTGTGTGAGTCAGAAGGAGACATTATAGACTGGTATCTGGCATCTGGGCTAATATCAGACTTATGACCTTGGACTGGGTTGGGATATTTTTTCAATGTTCCATTCCTTTTTTATATAAACCATTCCTTTATATCTATATGCATGTCTATGAATTTGTTCCTCTAGCCTACCCGGACTAACACAAGGGGTGTGCCGTCCCCACTGATTCCATTTCCCTTGCCTTCCATGCCTTCTCATCTTTACTTCAGGATAATGCTTGACCATTTTGTCTTATTTAGTTGATCACTTCAGGGTGTCACATATGAGTCATTCTATTATTTAGCTAAAGTGATGTCCCCAAATAGCTTCAATTCCAAGTTCAAAGAGTATTTTTGATGAATAGTAGTCTTCGGGATTTCTCTGGTCTCTATCAGTCCGTTGAATTTTTTTTCGTCCATTGACTTTTTAAAAATAAATTTGCATCTTGTTATCTAGCTTCCTCCTATTCCATCTAGGACCTTATATTGTGCCACTGGTCAGAACAGTTGGGAAGCTTATCTGATTGTCTAACAAGAGACTCTTTGGAAATAATCTTGATGAATTTAAAGTAGCGTTCTTCAATTGGCAAGATCTGAAATTTGATTTATTTCGGACCCTGTGATGAGAAGAGACTTGTATGAACCAAGTTCACCAGAGCCTGTTATGTAATCTGGAATGTCAATTTACTTAATTAAATAATGCACTGACAAGAACACCAGGCAGGTTTGTTCTCTCATTATCAAAGAGAAATTTAAGATGGGGAAAGAATGCAGGCAGATGCTAATATGTTTGGAATCAAAATACAGAGATAGTAGTAGGATTCAAATATTCAATTCCCTTGCTAACCTGATACCTCTACCTCCACAAACATGGTGTTTCTGTGCTAGGTGCCACTGATCCTGTCTTGTACTCACAGCCACTCCTGGGTGTGAGCCCATTATTGTAATCACTGTGCTCCTCCATCTCTGTTAGTCTTCCCCTTCTTCTCTGACCCCATGTAAGCTTTTTCTAGGGACTGACCCTTCCTGATAACATGTTCCTCCTGAAACCATGACCAAAATATGTGAGGCGATGTCTCACTACCTGGTTTTTAAGGAGTGTTCTGGCTGTATTTCTTCCAAGATGGATTTGCCACTACCGGAAGCTGATGAGTTGTCTTTGACAACCTGGCCTGCTGGCCTTTCGCTAGTGTTGCCAACCGATGTCCGCCGCCTTACTTCTGACTTTTCTGTTCTCCAACTTTTGGTCTGACCTCTCTCCTCTTGAAAGGCAACTTCCTTCTCTAAAAGAGTTCGTACTACGACGTAAGTGCCTTTTGATATAGAGTCACCATGCTAATCTTCAGGCTGGAAGAAATCTTGCAGTCATTAAGAACCACTTTCTTATTTATCTACAAGTTCATTTTCTATCTTACAAGTTCCTAAAAAGCAGCTTGTCCGAGTCATGGGTGAGCATTGAGATGCTAACTGTGGCTGGCTGGCTGTGGAGACCCACTTCTTGGCTCTGTGAAGAACATCCCTGGCCATCTGCATCTGTAAGGATTAGAGGCAAGAACACCAGATAGATTCATTCTCCTCTAGCACACAGAGTTGCTGTGTGTCCGAATGAACTTGATGTCACATAGCAGCAACCACAAAGACATCTTAAGCGTCTCCAATTTAGTGATTGCGGGTTGGAGGAAACCTGTATACCAAGAAGAGATAGAAGGATTCTGAAAAAATGTTTGCTGTTCTCGTTGGAAACCCAGTGATAAGCATGAAGATGAGTTATGTAGGAATCGAGGGTTGCCTTTCTGCCTTGTAGTTGGCTGTGATAGAGTCAGTGGCTGCTTCTTGAGTGAAGGAGCAGGAGTGTGAGTGGGGTAGATTTGTTTTTAATTTGGCTTGACATGGATTTGCAAGAGTGCCCTGATCCAGAGAGGTTTCTATGCCCATCGCTTCCTGATGAACAAGGATACTTAAAAAAAGGAGGAAAGAAAATCTCTCGCTACGGAGTAACCTTTCAAAGCTCTTCTTGTGCCAGGCATATTCAGTTCACAGTGAATAGATGGCATTGACCTTTTAAATTTGCATTTAAATAATTTAGATGTGTTTTTCCTAGACAGTTTAGGCAAAAAGGTAGGATGTTGCCTTTTGGGGACTGGGGGTTAGGGGAAGGCCAATAATTGCAACTGTCAGTCAAAATTTCACTTGAATCCTGCCCTTTTTGTTTTAGGCAAAAAAGTAGGATGTTGTCTTTTGGGGGGTGATGATACTTGATACTGGCAGTTGATGACACTTTCCATATTCTTCATCAGCAATATACTTTAAGTGCATCCGTTTTTCTCCTGTTTAGGCAAAAAGGTAGAATGTTGCCTTTTGGTGCGTGGGGGTTGGGGGAAGGCCAATCATTGCCACTGTCTGTCAAAGTTTCACTTCAATCCTGCTCTTTTTGTTTTACGTTTCAGGACAGAATGCTCCTGGGAGGAAAACCATCGTAGTGATCACCGTGTACTGAGCAACACGGGGCTGAGTCCGTGGACATCCTGCAGAGTGTGCTCTGATGCGTAGCAACCCTGTGTAGAACAGAGGGAAACACTGTTCAGCCCAGGCCGGCTTTGCAACTGCTTTCATATGGAGCCCCTTACTGCAGCTAGTGTAACCACCCATCTCATCATGGGTCTGGGCTGACCCTCTACTTAACAGAGCAGGATGTCTTTTCTGAGGGATCAGTTCCTCCTGTGAACGTGTCCAAAGTACATGAAACAGACTCACCCTCCAAGGAGCATTTTGGCTGTACTTCCTTTAAGATAGATTGGCTGTTCTTCTGGCAGTTGATGATACCTTCTATATTCTTCATCAGCAATATGCTTTACATGCAGCAGTCTTTCTCTTGTTTTGCTTGTTCATTGTCTGACTTTCATATGCATATGAAATCACTGAAAATACAATGGCTTGGGTCAGGTGCACCTTAATCCTAAAAATATGTTAAAACAATCTGTTAAAACAATCTGTTAAAACAATTTCCTCATGGCTGCTTCCATGGGCATTGATCGTGGATACAAATAAAATATAGTCCTTGACAACTTCATTGTCCCACCCCTCCCTCCCCACTGTCACGATAGTGGCTTATTTGGAAGATTTGTCTTTATATTGAGTTCTCATCTGTATTGACCGTTATCAGTGAAAGCTTCAAGTCCTTTTTAACATTAGAAAGTAAGGTTATGTCATAGGCATGCTCCCTCCCTCTTTGGGGGGGGGGCATAGCTTTTAAAAATCTGGAAACAAATATAGATCATTTGACTCATCACATTATTCCTCTGTGATCAGATTGCCTAGATTTCCATCAAACAGAGAAGCCTTTTTCTGATGAGCTCTTGTAAGAGTCTTGGCATTTAGCATGGAGAAAGCTGGAAAGAGAACTACTCTAATAGGTGACCAGGCGTATTCTTGGCTTTGCCCCTAATTAGTGTGTGACCTCTACTAAGTTAATTCCCCTCTCCAGTGTGACGGTTGGCGTATCTACTGAACAGACCCAGCAGTTCCTTTCCCTTTGCACATTTTCAGGAACTGCTTTTGCTCCACAGAGATATGCTCAGCATGACGAAGTGAAGAGATTTTGCAATGAAAGGTTGTTTGCATGCAATATTATTATGCGAACTATCTTCCAACTTTAAAAGTAGTTTCTTTGTTTGATCTGTTCTTGTTTTATCCCTATCTTTAAAGAAATCTTAAAGTGTATAATAATTTTAGTTTTACAAAATAATTGGAAAAGATAGTACAGTGTTCCCATCTACCCTCCACCAGGTTCTCCTATTATTGGAAACTTAGATCAATATTGTATTCCTAGTCATAATCACTAAGATAAAATTAATCTTCCTGCTCAAGATCTAAAAATCAATGTGGGATGCCCTGATTTCTTGTCTGTAATCATAGCCTTTATTTTTTTCCTAGTAGTTGGAAAGCAGTGTATTTGTTTTAGGTTGACTTATCAGTTATGATGTTTTTGGCTGCAAGTAACAAAAGTTTGACTCAACTGGCGTACAGAGTAAAGAAAATCATTATCTCCGACAAGAGGCAGTTCCAGGATTGGTTCAGGCACTTGGACACTCTCCATTTTTTCTGCCTCTTCATTCTCAGTAAGCTGGCTGATCTCAGGCTCGCTGTGCTTCTGGTGGCCAGATAGCTGCAGAAGTTCACTCATCTCATCCAGATACAGCCACAACCAGGAGGTTGTGGCTTCTTTTATTCTTATTCTCCAGAAGCCCTCCCGGGAACTTTCTCTCACTGTCTTTGGCCCCATTGTATCATAGCTTGTGCCTGTGTCAGGTGCTTGGCATAGAGCCGTGCAGAGGTGCCTGTGGGGCTTTCAGTCCTGGAGGAAGAAAAGGTTATCTGGGGGCAAAGGTGGACATGTGGATAAAAGCAGAGTTGGGAAAGACAGTGGGCTTGGTGTTTGTGGATAGTTATTGGGTAAGCAACTATAACAGATATTATGAAACTTTCTTTCTTTTTTTTTTTTTTGGGGGGGGTGGGGGTGGGCATCACTGCTCTCCGGCGATGGGAGTAGGAGGCCCAGCCCCACTGATGGAATTGAACCTCCATCCCAGTGGGTCGCAGTCCCGCGCACAACCACTATGCCACTGGGGCTCAGCCCGAAACTTTCAAAAGAATAAGGAGACCAGAAGTTTAAAAAGTAAGATAACGAGTATTTATTTTTTGTTTATTGACTACAGCACAGTATTCGAAGAAATATGTTGGCTACTGTCATATTGTTAAGGCATTTGAAACATGCATTTAAGTAATGGTGATTTCAGAATTCAGTATGACTAATAAGGATCTTAAGAATTTGCCAGGGGCTGAGCCCCGGTGGCGTAGTGGTTGTGCGTGGGACTGCAGCCCACTGGGACGGAGGTTCAATTCCAGCAGTGGGGCTGGGCCTCCTACTCCCACCACCGGAGAGCAGTGATGCTCCCCCCAAAAAAGAATTTGCCAAACTGATCGTTTTACAGTTTAAATGTAACTCTGTATATAAAATAAGTACTTGCTGAGCTAAACAGAATAATATTTTGATGAGTGCTATGAGGCAAAAAATACATATTTTAGGCTGAGCCCTGGTGGCTTAGTGGTAGTTTGAGGGACTGCAGCCCATAGGGCTGACAGTTCAAATCCAGCAGCAAGGCTGGGCTTGCTCCCCCCCATCAGGGCAGTGATGCCACACACACACACACACACACACACACACACACAAATACATATTTACTATTTAAATATAACTTAATCTTCTAAATACTAATGCTTAAACCAGCTTTGCTTTTTAAGGAATGTACGGTAGAATTTAAGCAGAGTCAGAAGAAATGATTTGGACAGTCAATATTTGATACGTAGTAAATTCAATCAAACAAGAAGTTAGCCTATAAACTGTCAAGAGTGTTATCAAAATGTGAAGAACAAATTCATTTGAAATTGTGACAGTTACATAATCTCCTGTCAACTTGTGAAGGGGTAGAGTCTAGCCTGTCAATCAGGTTGAAGCTTGATGACCTCATTTGGAGGAGTGAAGGAGATTTATAGCTTCCTGGAGGCTACATACACTCTCTTCTTTAACTCCCTTTGAGACTTTCCTGTTGACAAGCCACATGGAGTTAAGCTGATGGAGACATAGCCCTGGAGCTGGAGGAGCCATATGGAGACCCACACCACTGCTGAGATGCTTCTACCACCACTGGATCCACAAGACTTTCCACCCACTGGCCTGTGATCTTCCTGCCTTTGGCGTCATTGCAAGGCGATGTGAGTCTAAAGAGGAATTTATGGACTAGTATCGAATTTATGAACTAGTATCGACATATGAGGTAATATCATATAAGGTAAGGACTTAATTTGGACTAGGCTGGGATATTTTCTCAATACACAATAGCTCTTTGATATAAAGTTCTCTCTTATACATATTTAAGTGTCTGTTAATTTGATTCTCTAGTTAATCCACACTAACACAGAAAGTGATTACCGACCTACTCAAATTAATGTTAAATTTTTTTGTTTATTGCAGTACAATTTAAAAAGAGTATAGGCCATAATTTTTGGTGTTAAATTCTATGAGCTTTGATACCTTTATACAGTACGTAACTAACATGAATATTAAAATAGGAAAGATTTCCAACATTCCCAAAAGTTTTCTCATATCCCTGTGCAGTCAATTCCTTTTCCTCCATCAGAGCGCCTGACAAGCTTACTCTGGTTTCTGGCTCTAGCCTTTTGTCTTTTCCAGACACTCAAATAAATTGAATCAAACAGTAAATACTTATTGAGTCTTTCTTTCACTTAGCACATTTACTTAAGAGATTGATCCAAATTGTGGTATGCATTTGCAATTGTTTCAATTTTACTCCTGAATAATTTTTCATTGTATGGCATACCATTGTTTACCCACTCACAAGTTGGAGGACATTTGGTTTGTTACTAGCTGTTGACAGTTGTGAATAATATTGTTATAAATATTTGTGGTGAACTTTTATGTAGACATTTGCTTTTATTGCTCTTAGATACATATCTGGGAGTGGCGTTGCTGGGTCATTTTGGTAAGAGAATGCTGTTTATAATTACCTGTACAATTATTTTTTTAAACTGACTATGCAATTTTGCATGCCCTCCACCAATGTCTAAGGGAGTTCCAGTTTCTTTCCATTTGTTTTCAGCATTTGGTGAGAAAAAATTAAAATTTTTGAACCATTCTAATAGATTTGTAGTGGTATTTCATGTTCATTTTTTTGTTTTCCTAATGACTAGTGATGCTGAGTGTATTTTAAAAGCATACATGTACTCTGAATTTTTGAAGCGACTTTTCAGATCTTTTGTCTATTATTTCTTATTATTAGTTTTTGATATTATATATTCTTGATGCAAATTCTTTTTAGTTATCAGATTCACCAATATTCTATCCTCGACTGTGACTTGTTCTCTTTTTTTTACTTATTCTTTCATTTCCTAGCCTGTGTCTTTAAATGCCTAATATAATTTTTAATTAGTGTATATATTTTTTTAATTTTTTTTTTTTTTTTTTTTTTAGGCATCACTGCCCTGGTGGTGGGAGTAGGAGGCCCAGCCTTTGCTCCTGGGAGCTGGAATCGAACCTCCATCCCAGTGGGCCGCAGTCCCATGCACAACCACTACACCACCAGGGCTCAGCCCAATTAGTGTATTTTTAAGATCTACATTTTCATGTATGAAAGAAACAAGAACAATTTCATCTTATACTTTCTTGAAGAATGTTTACCTGAAGAAGTAACTAAAAAAATCTTCCCCTAACTCAGAAGACTTGCACAATTCAAAATCCATACATTTATCTTATTGCTATTGAAACTATTTACAGTGAGACATATAAGAAATCATTTTTATGCATATTGCTTAATGATATTAATTTTTGACATTTTTTGAGTAATGCAACCATTCTTACCCTCCTTTTTGGAGTTGTGCCTCTGTTATTAACATAAATTCAGTGGCTCCCAGGGTTCTTATATAGTCCTTCAAATTGCTGTTGCCATGTTGATCGCATATGTTGTTATTGCTATTAGGTGCCTTTGGGTTGGTTTTGATTCATAGCTACTGTGTTTGTCAGGGTAGACTAGAGGAAGAAATTTCATAGACACACATGGATATAAGGAAAGGGTTTATATACAAAAGGAATGGAACACTGAGAAAGCATCCCAACCCAGTCCAGTTCAAAGTCACAAGTCCGAGACTAACCCATATGCATGACACCAGCCTATAAAGTCTCCTTCCGACTCACGAAGTCACACGTCAGTGGGTGCCGAGTCCCAGCGCTGGCAGGGGTCTCCCCATGGCTCTTCACTCTCAGGGATTAGGGTTCATCAACAGCATCCAGTGGTGGCAGAAGTAACTCATCGCTGGCAGGGTTCTCCACATGACCTCTCCAGCTTCAGAGGTCTGGCTCCATCAGGGCAAAGTCGTGTGGCTTCTCTGGCTTCTCAGATGCTGCCATCTTGTCTTGTCTGTGATTCGTCGTCTTTGTGACTGACTCTCAACAACTGGAAAAGATAGCTTCTTATCTTCACAAGGGTGATATCGCGAGATTTCCCATATGTATCAGGAGAAAGCCATGACTACACAGAGGTCTCATTGGCTACTCCATGGCTATCTCCAGATTAACAGGCTAGACTCCACCCCTACATCTCAATCATGAAATTAACATAAGCACATAACAGCCACAGCTACCCTTTGTACAACAGAACAAAGTACTGCCCCGTTCTGTACCTGTTTCACCATTGTTGTTAGTTTGAGCCCATTATTGGAGCCACTATGAATCCACCTCTTGAAGGGATTTCCTCTTTCTCACTGCTCTGCTATTGACCCAGCATGATGCCCTTCTCCAGACACTGGTCTCTCTTGACAACATCTCCAAAATATATAAGATGAAATTTCACCATCCTTGCCTCTAAGGAGCCTTCTAGTTGTACTTCTAAGAGAGATTTGTTTTCATGGTCCATGGTACTTTTTTCTTTTTTTTGGTGTGTGGGGGGGGGCATCACTGCTCCTGGTGGTGGGAGTAGGAGGCCCAGCCCCACTGCTGGAATTGAACCTCCATCCCAGTGGGCCGCAGTCCCGCGCACAACCATTACGCCACTGGGGCTCAGCCCTATTTTTTTTGGGGGGGGGCATCACTGCCCTCTGGTGGGAGTAGAAGGCCCAGCCTTGCTCCTGGAGAGCTGCTGCTGGATTTGAACTGCCAAACCAGTGGGCTGCAGTCCCGCACACAACCACTGCGCCACCGGGGTTCAGCATGGTACTTTCAATATTCATCAATGTCCAACCTTCACTTGCATAGGAGGCAATTGAAAATCTCATGGCTTGGGTGCACCTAGTCCTCAATGTAACAGCTTTACTTTTCAAAACTTACAAGAGGTTTTTTTGTGGCAGCTTTATCCTAATGCAATTCCTGGTCTCATCTCTTGTCTTCTGCTTACATGAGCATTGGTTGTGGATCAAAGTAAGATGAAATCTTTGACAACTTCATTTTTCCCTTTTCCATTTATCATGATGGTACCTACTGACCCAGGTGTGAGGATTTTTGTTTTCTTCACATTGAGTTGTAATATACACTGATGGTTATAATCCTTGATCTTCAACAGCTGTCTCGATGGTTCCAGACAGAAAGTTCTTAAAAGCACAAAATGCTGAAGGTAGACATTCTGTACCAGTTAAGCTAAGTTATTCTTTGATTTTAAGATGATATCAGGGAATATTTTTGGCTTCAGGATTAAACATTATTTCAGGCAATAGTTTCAGAGGAATATTCAGTGTTCACCCCTCCAGGAAGTCAAGAGTCTATGAGACTTTGCCATTCTTTTCTGCGTTTCCTCCCCTTCTCTGGAATCTTTGGTTGAATCCTCTGTACTGATTGCTTGGTACTATCTACTTCTGGTCTCAGGTACTGGAGGTAGTGTTAATGGAGGTGATTAGCCACATAGTCTTTTTTTCTATACCTGAAACTCTGTCTTCCTCTAATGTTTTGTGCAAATTTAGACCACTAGTTGTGGTTTGGATGTGATCAAATTAAAAATTTTTTTCTAAAAGTCTGAGAATAGTAAATTAGCATTTACATTTACAATACGAAGTAGCATTTATATTTGCAATATTAAATTGATGAATGTTGTGATAATCACAATATTTATAATTATTTATTTTTGTCCTTTGGGTTTACAGCAAGATGATGGCTTGTGGCAACAGAAAATTAGATGACAAAACAATGCTTGTGAACTTTTCCTGTGATTAGCAACACTGTAATGCCCAAAGACAATGAACCAAAAATGAACAAACAAACATGAAAAAATTCCCAGAGTGAAATCGAATTAACCAAGTGAACGAATAAAATAGAACATCAAGCCCACATAATATGGTGTGAGAGGGGGGCTTAAAAAATGCATGGAAAAATCTCATGATCTCTCAACTCCGTATTTCCAGGAACTTTTTGAAGCCTCCTGATGCTTGGGCATTTTATTTTTGGGGTTGAGTTATGCAAGTTATCAGTTAATGTTGTGTTACTACCCCCAGATCTCCAATGCTTAATACATCCAACTTTATTTCCTGCTCTTCAAATAGACAATATAAGGATGGCGGTAATGGTAGTGGTAGTGGTGTGCACAAGAGAGCGTCACAAAGCTTGTGAGAAATATAATGGAAAGAGAAGGCAATTTCCCATGAGCTCTTTGAGGCCCTCTGGTACTTATGTATGTGTGGGTCTATGGTTCGCTCAACATTCTGGGAATTTGGTTTGGTGCTCACCAGAGGAAGAGAGTGAATGAAGACTCTAGCAGGATTTCTCATTACTCAGTAGCACAGGTCACATGAGCTCCCATTGCATTAACTAGAATGAATAACATGGCCCTATCTCATTGGCCCTACCTCCACATACTCTGGAAGACAGAGAACAGAAAGTGAGTGAGCACTAGTAATGTTTACCACCATTTCTAAAGTAACACCCAGGTTAAAGTTTAATCACCTTATCAAAAGACACCTTTGGAGACAGTTTATTACTGACTAGCCAGGAAACCTTGCACAAGTGATTCAGTCTTTCTGAGCCTCAATGGGAGCGCTGGTAGGATGTTGCGTTACCAGTTGCATTACTGACTGCAAAGTTGGCAGTTTGAAATCACCAACCACTCTGTGGGGGAAAGATGAGGCTTTATACCCGTAAAGATGTACAGTGCAGGAAACCACCAGGGCAGTTCTACCCTGTCCTAGAGGGTCACTATGGATTGGCATCAAGTCGATGACAACAAGTCTGGTTTTGGACTGTTTCGAGGTGTTCATGGTGACTGACACGGATGGAGTGGTTACTCAGACTCAGATACTCTTTCAAGTACTCTGTGTTAGGTGTTGTCAAGTTGGTTTGACTCGTGGTGACACCAGGTGACAAAGAACTGCCTCATACAGGTTTCTGAACTGTTATGTTTATAGAGAAGATTGTTAGCCCATTCTTTCTCTTGAGGAATGGTGAGTGAGTTAGGACCACCATTCTTCCAGTTAGCAGATAAACACAGCCATTGTTCTCCCAGGGCCCCTTGTCAGTACTTAACATAGGTTAAATGCTTTAATCTTTTGTCACATCTCTAATGCTGGAGATATTTATTATTTTTGTCATTACATGTGAGACCACAACTTGTTAGACCCTAACACTTTATGAGAGTTTGACCTGGAATTGGAAACTGGGCACATTTGGTCTCTGTGTTGCTGAACTTCAAGAGTAGTATCTACTAGCTTTTTGTACTATTCATATGTCCGCATTGTTAATTGAAGGTGTACTAAGTGCCTAGTGCAGTAGGCACACATAGTGTTTTAAGAATGGTGGCAAAGATAGAAAGGGAGACTTGGTTAATGCCATTAGTTAAATAATTCACTACAAAATGGTGCTCTTTTGTCAGAGGAGTGAGAAGAGAGATAGGAAGAATGAGCCCCAAGTAATGAACTATCTGGGGAAGAGTTTCTCTCCCCTGAACTTTTTGAGGAGTGGGGAGATGTCTTTGCTATCTCATCTTAAATTCTTATCTTAATATTAAATATGGATGGCCCTAGAGGCATCAGGTGTGGCACAGACATCTGACAGGGTTTCTCAGGGTCCTGCTATATAATGCATTGATGGGGTAATGGAGGAGGATCCATGAGTGGGTTCACCCTCTCTGCACAGGGAATCAGCTTCCCCGATATCACTCTTAGAGTTTGGAGAGCCCAGGGCTCAGTGTCTCCATCTATGTCTTCAGCAGTCTGCTACCTTGTTAGACATTTCAACCAACTCCTTCCGTGTGGTTTAAGTCACCACCCACAGGACTGTGCTAGAAATTTTAAGTCGTGCTCTTCAGACAGGACTGCAAGTGCAGATAAGGGGTTGGTCGTGGTAACATGTGCTTGCTCAGTCACGTCAGGTTGTGCTGCAATCCGAGCTTTTTCTCCAAGGCCCCAACCTGACCATTCCTAACGGTTCGGTACCATACTGACAACAAAGGAGAGAGGGTGGCAGAAAAAGGGCCTTCCTTTTCATCAGGGGAGGAAAGCACTTTCTGAAACCTTGCAATGCATGCTTCCTGAAATCTTCCGGGCTGGAATCATGTTATGTGCTTGTCACCTGCCCGCTTCATCCGTACTGCGATAAAACATCTTCCTCCAATTCAGTGGTTCTCAACCTTCCTAATGCTGCGACCCTCTTATACATTTCCTGTTGTGGTGACCCCCAACCATAAAATTACTCTCATTACTACTTCATAACTGTAAGTTAGCTACTGTTATGAATTGGGCGGCCCCTGTGAAATGGTCATTCAACCTCCAAAGGAGTCTTGAAGCACAGGATGAGTACCACCGCTCCCACTGCTTATCATTGTCTGTATTCCAGGGCTCCATGAGACGGTCATAACAAACACTGGAAATGCACCATTGGGTTCTGCTGGAAGGTGACCCTGGCGAACTGACTGGGCAATTTAAGCTTGGGTGGACATGTTTTAATATTTAAAAAACCTGTTGTCACTTTTGTTAGAGAAACGGAGAAGGAAATTCTTACGGAGAGACAAATGATCCTCTTCCAAATAAAACATTTTTCAAGTTTTTTTTACTGACGCAGAGAAGATAGTCGATGTCGGAAAAACGTAACCCTATATGAGCCCCCTCCTGCGTGAAGAGACCAGCACTTGGCAGGGAGGTTGGGGAACTTCGTAAATAGTGTGCAAAGGGCTTGGCAGCCCCACGGGAAAGGAACCCCACCTTGCCTGCAGGAATTGGAGGTGTAGCGTTGTCTGCCATCAAGAAAAAATTGATCCCCAATTTGCTTCTGACCTACATTTTAGGAAGGTAACAGGAGCACTTGTTGAATTGTTTCAAAGTCGCCCGTGACGTACTGAGGTTTATATGCAGGGGTGACCAGGACCAACTTGAAGGCAGTGGGGCCCTTCCCAACAGACCCACCTTCAGCAAGAGGCCCCCAACAGTCTCATCCTCATCAAGCATCCAGCAAGCGACTACAAAACCACACCGTGGTTTCCCCCAATTTTCCTGGTGCGTCGCCTCCTCCCACCACAAAGATCAAATTCAAATAGTTTCTGCTCTCTTCTGAACAAGCAAAGGCCTGCAGGAAGTATTTTGATCCCTTTAAAGGAAGTTTTTGTGTTAGGACAAACGCGTTCACCTCTAGGAGGTTCATCTGGTGCCCAGCGGATGTGGGTCGTCAGTCAGAGGTGCAGGGACGTGCTGGTGCCTTCATGGGGCAGCCGCGGGCATGGCGTTGATGGCACTGACCATGGACACTCTCCAAGGGAACATGGGTTCACGGTCTCCAACCTCCTCCTCTGAGCAAAAAGACGCTAAAGGACACATCGGTCTGAGAGGACAATCAAACAAACATAGGCCCGCTCTCAAAGAAGGGTCATGTTCTGCTTGTCGTTTCACTTTTAGAAAGTGGCTGGTCTTAAAGCCGAGTGCAATGTTTTTGTAACATTTAATTAGGTAACACTTAATTAAAATGTATCTGGTACCGAAATTATTTTATATATTTTAATATATTTTGGTTGTTGGTATGGCTTCTTGGCCTTTTGGCTAAGATCAAGAGTTATGTATTGTGTTTGAGATAAATACATATATATGTAACTGAAAGTAAATAATAGAAACAAAAATTTTTCCCTGAAATTAAAAATTCAGGCGTTATAATTAAAAGAGGTTTAGGAAAACCTTAAAGTGATCCATCTTAAAATGATCTCCGTGTCATTGTAGGAAATACATTTCCAGGGTTGTATATAATTTATGAAATCAACCTTTCTATGTTGAAGAGATTTTAAAAATAATGATCTAATATGTAATAAAGCATACTATAGTATATTAGTTTTATCGGAAGGATGATTTATGATGTCATAAGCATCAATTTGACTTCATCTTCATACAGGTTTGGTATGGAAGTATCATATCTATTTTAGAGATGAAGGATCTGCAGTTTCTAGAGAGGGAATCTGACTATCTGTATCTTAGGCTCTATGGCTACAATTCTACAGCATTATAATCAATGGTCTAAAAATAATTGGTCAATGTTCAACTCTCGTATGAACTTGTATAGAACCTAAAATCAATGGGACTAAAGGAAAAAGGTAAACTTGAATTGAAGATATTAGTGAAAAACCAGGGCCCAGGAATTGATAGGAAACCAACTGAGATGTTTCAACAAATAGCTGCAATGTTACAAAACTACCATAAGTTATGTAAGTTATGTACCACCATGTGAAGATATATAAAAATGCAGGGGTGGAGTTTAGCTTCTCAATCAGGTCACAACCTCATGGTGATTCTTGTGGGAGTGGCCTCATAAAGAGGGCACTGGGAACTTGTCCCTCTCTCTGCCTCCACTTTCCTCCTGGCTGACCCTGCTTATTCCCAGGGTTCTAGATGTGTCTGTTGCTAATGGATATACACAACTCTATACCCACTAAACTGATATTTCTGAGTTCTGTGTCTATATGACTAGACTGTATCTCTGTGACTACATGAGTTGAAGAGGGAATCTATGGACTCTAGTATTGGACTTATGGACTTGAGTTGAATTGGGCCAGGATGTTTACCTGATGTATACTTACTTTTAATAGAAAGCTTTCTTATATATCCGTGTCTCTGGATTTGTTTCTCTAGTCAATCTGACCTAACATTCTTGTCTATGCCAAAAAATCTGGAAGACAACTACCTGGCCAACTAACTAGAAGAAATCAATATACACACCATTCCAAAGAACAGTAATCTGACAGAATGTGGAAATTATCTGATATATTAGCATCAAACATCTGTAAAGCTTTGCTGAAGGTAAACTGTTGAGGTTGTACATGGACAGAAAACTACCAGAATTTCAAGCTAGATTTTGAAGTGGACGACTGTATGCGGAAGAATGTGTCATCAGGATTGAAGGATGACTCATTAGCAACCTGTAATATGCAGATGACACAACCTTGCTTCTGAAGGTGAAGATTTGAAGGATTTACTGATAAAGATCAAAGGTCACAGGTTTAAGCATGGATTATATAAAAACATAAAGCAATTATCTTCATAACTGAACTAACAAGCAATATCATGATCAAGAAAGAAAAGATAGCTTCTCAGGGATTTCATCTCACAGGGAGTCATAATTCATGAACACAGAAACAAAGCATCAAATGATGTATTGCTTTAGACAAATCTGCTGTAAAAGTCTTCATTAATGTGTTAAAAAGCCAAGATTTCATTTTGAGCAGAAAGGAATGCTCGACAAAGCCATGGTATTTCCATAGGAAATACGCATGAGAAAGTTTCACAAGAAACGATGACCAAAGAAGAATGAACTCCATTGAATTATGGTGTTGGCAAAGACTACTGACTAGACCATGGACTTCCAGTAGAATGAACAAAAATATCTTGGAAAAGGTACCATTAGAATACTTAGAGATAAAGATGGGGAGTTTTTCTTTCTTTCTTTCTTTTTCTTTTTTTAAGATAGGGAGATTTTGTCTCTTGTACTATGGACACTTTGTCAGAAGGGATGAGTCTCAGAAGAACGAGCTCATGTCTTCTAAAATAGAGGCTTGGCAGCAAAGATGTGCACTCTGTAAGAGCTAGATTGACACAGTTGTCATAACAGTGGGGCTCAAACACAGCAAAAATTCTGAGCATGGTGTGGAAGCAGGCAGCATTGTGTTCTGTTGTACATAGGGTGACTGTGAGTAAGAACCTATCAACAGTATTTAACAACCATGACAGTGAACAACAATGCCATGTGCTGGTCATTTCTGGTGACATGAGCAATGGAAGTTCAGTCATGATTGGTGATTTTTCCTCTTATGAAGAAAGGATAGGCATCATAACATTGGGAGTGGAGTTCGGGGGTTCCCCCGAGGGAAAGGAAACATACAATCCGTATGTCAGAAGGACAAGTCTCTTAAATGTTATCAAATTCATTCTTAGCGATGCATTCCTTTGGTGAAAATGTAGGATGCAGAAACGGACACCAAATTTTAAGAACTTTAGGGTTCTGAAGTGCAAATAAAGTTCCCAGGTAAAAATGAAAATTATTTCTGCCTCAATAATAGTTAAATTCTGCCAGGAGACAGGGGTTGATGCAGTAAACTTCAGAATGTTCATTTGAAAATATACCATGATCTTTTACTCTGTAAATATCAAATAGACTTTCCAAAAAAGCAAACTCACTGTCATTGTTGGAGCCAAGGCTGACTCACCCTGACCCTGTAGGGCAGGTTGGGACAGCCACTGGGGGTTTCTGAAACAGCAACTCTTATGGGAGTAGGAAGCGCTGTCTTTCTATGGAAAGCCCTGTCTTTAATGACCTGGAAATTCTTTCAGACATAAATGATTAACTTGATGGTGGACAGAATATTGAGAGAGAAAGATCTAGAAGTACAAATTCTTGTCCTGTCTTTAATTAGTGAGTGATGCGACCTTGGACAATTCACTTGACTTCTCCAAACCTTCATGTTCTCATCTGTAAAGTGAGCCCTCTGGCCCCTTCCTATTCTGGAATTCTCTGAGTAGATGAGTAAAAGGAATCTCATGGTTGGTAACAGTTCAATCTTACTTCCTGCACACCTCTCAGGGAATTGTCAAGGAACCAAATGATAATGCCATTCAATTCTCATATGAGTCTTTTTATTCAATCCATGCCTCTCCTCTGCTGTTTTTAACCCCTTTGATACTGGGAAATACTTTTCAGGGCACAGGGAAAAGCAAGAAAGATGAAAAACAATTTACCAAAAGATGATCACATTTACATACAGTGCACTCAATTCCAGTCACCATCTCTTTTTTTTCCTTTTTATTACAAAACTTATTTTTTATTTTAAGCTTGAAAATGAAGATAGACTTTTCTATTTAAATGAGCAAAAAATAATACTTTTAGATTGTATCAACTGATTTTCCATGTGCAATGATAGTCATTATTTTAGCTGCCAGAATTAATGAACTGATCTGATTAAAAGGTGTCAGGCAAGTGGTTTATGGCGAAAGCATTATCGGTCTCTCCTTCCTCCTTTAAAACACTTCTGACTTGAAAAAGAACATTCATAACACATTCGTAAGACAACCACTGTTGAATTATATGTATATATATATATAGTTGTTGTTGTTTTGTTTTTCAACTTCATTTTTTTAAATCTTTTCTAACATTGAATTACATTTAAAAAAAATGCATTATAGGTCTATATACCCAGATAATATAAAGAACACAAAAGATAAGACAGTCTCGGTAGCTGATTTTCAAACTCTAGCCTTGGTTGATTAGTGGGAAAAGTGAAAACAAAACAAGACAAACTAAAGAGTGGGTCAGGTCATCAGCTCTATGGTACTCCTTAACTCTCAGGATTCTTATGCTGAGCTGAAAGTTTGACAAGTCTGGATCCTCAATGCTTTTCATCAATAACACCATTAACTTGTAGTCATTTGCTTTATTGAGAATAGTAATTATCTTTGGCCTTCCAGTATATATCTTGGCTTTTTAAATTATATTCCCATTGGCATGGTTAGCTTATGTGGATTGCTAAACTGATTTTAGTCATAGACAGTCATGTCCCTGGAAACTATAAAGCCACTAGAAAAGTACTATTTTTAAAAAAATCAAGACTGGGAACCAGCTTATATTTTGTACTCAATGAACAGAATTAATACTTGGTGAAAATATAAATGATGTAGGGCAGGAATGGAAAACAGAATCATGGTCTACTCCAAGGACGAGTGTCCAGAAAGAATTAATAATCAGAAACTAGCTGAAGGATCCTTAAATGCAGTGAGGGCAACCACCAGAAGAAACAAGGCGCCAAAAGCTTGCTGCTCTTAGTCTATGGTGAAAGCAGCCACTTAAGGGCTCACAGGCGTCCTTTCTGTAAAACCGATGGTACTGTGATTGCCTCTTCTAAGCGTTATGCTCATTCTACTATCCCGAATTCCATTATGGAAGGAAATCTTGTTTGTCATGATGTATTTTCCTATAGGGGGACCTTTTATTATGCATATTCTAATTCCGCCACCTCCACCCCCACTGCCAATGCTTCAAAGAATCCTAAACACACATTAGAAAAACCAGGCCAAAACCAGTTCTGAGTCTTGGGCTTGCTGTGTGTTGCCTTGCAGGGTGAAACGGCTCTCCAGAATGCTCTCACGGCTGTGGCCTTACAGGAGGACACCCACATGCTCTTCTTTCAAGGTGCCTCTGTGCAGCTGGGAACAGCTAAGCTTTCGGCCAGTCGTCAGGGATTCCCAAACACACCTTAGGGCCTACAGCAACTTTTATGTGTTACATCAATCAGTAGTAAACACACAGGCAGAAGCATCCCAGAGAGCCCCAGCTGGCTTGGCCTCAACACTATCTACACTGGGGTGTCAGTCTTCTCCAGTGACTCATGGAGGGAACCACACGCAAAGTGGCCCCAACCCATTTAGTCCTGGGGAACTTGGCGAGCAAAAGGGAAATATGAAAGCTCCGGTCCCTTTGGTATTGTAAGTTTCCAAAATATGAGGAAAGATGCCAAATGCTTTGGCTTTCAGACGATAATATATGCTGGATGAATGACTACCCGGGAAACGCCCACTGAACAGTTCACGGACAGTATCTCTCCGGAGGTCACATCCTGTTGGCGAGAGACCAAAGAACTGCTCCACTGTTTGAGAGAAACCCATATTTCCATATTGCATTATAGTACATGAACAATCATGAACTAAGGCTCATTTTAAGGCCAGTGCAAGGGAAAGACATGAATTCTATCTAAAGCTATGTAAGAATTCTAAACTGCTCTTGAAGAGGATTCTGTTTTATTTCAGATCTTGGGAATTTCTAAGTCATTTATTCTGGTCAGGTTATGTGCTGCTGCAGGGTAAGTACTGGTGAGACGTTCAAATCCACTAGTTGCTCGAAGGGAGAAAGATGAGGCTCTCTGCTGCAGTAAAGAACTAGAATAAGGGCTGAGCCCTGGTGCCCTAGTGGTTGTGCGCGGGACTGCGGCCCACTGGGATGGAGGTTCGATTCCAGCTCCATGGAGCAGAGGCTGGGCCTCCTACTCCCACCACCTGATGCCCCCCCCCAAAACAAACAAACAAACAAACAAACAAAAGAACTAGAATAATGGTTCTCAACCTTCCTACTACTGTGACCCTTTAATACAGTTCCTCATGTGGTGACCCTCCCAATCATAAAATTATTTTCATTGCTACTTCTTTTTTATTTATTATTATTATTATTATTATTATTATTTTTAGGCATCACTGCCCTCACGTGGTGGGAGTAGGAGGCCCAGCCTTTGCTCCTGGGAGCTGGAATTGAACCTCCAACCCAGTGGGCCGCAGTCCCGCGCACAACCACTACGCCACCGGGGCTCAGCCCATTGCTACTTCTTAACTGCAATTTAGCTACTGTTATGAATAGGGTGACCCCTGTGAAAGGGTTATTCAACAACCCCTCCAAGGGGTCACGACTCACAGGTTGAGAACCACTGCTCTACCACCTCAGCAACCCCACACAGAGTTTCTCTGAGTTGGGATTGCACTCATTGCTTAGCCGAGGAAAGTAAGGTGGTTACAGCTGCAGGTATTTGGTGAATGTCAGTTTATGAAAAATGGAAACACTTACTAGAAAAGTTTTAATTCATTCATTTTCTCGTCTCATCAATATTTATTGAACACCTGCTGTGTGCCAGGTCTCTGTTAGACACGGACGGATAAAGCAATAACCACGAGAGATACAATCTCTGCACTCAGGAAGCCTGTAGTCCAGCTAGGAAAGCTTGCCGTGAAACAAATGCAGACATAAAGAAGTCAGCAGTTAAGACAAATCAAAGCAATTGAGGAAAAGGTACCGATCTGTTTACTCATCCCACTATGGTCTCCTCCAAAGGAGAGGGAGTTTTGATTGCCTGAAGTTGTATTTGCCCAGTGAAAGAAGTTCAATGACAATTAAGCAACACACCGGGTCTATTAACACACTAAACTGCTATGTCTGAATGTATCTGTGTGGAAATGGAAAAAGGATTTTTTTTTTTTAAGGGAAAAAAATGCTCGTATCTATGTTACTCTTAACCACGGCAGCTTCTGAGGAATAAACGACCACTCTAGGTTAATGGTCATTGGCTTCATGTTCAGCCTCAATTAAACTCTGAACTTCAATGGTTATTACTTAATTGACTTGGTTATATTTCATGTCAGCATTTCAAAATGACCTTCTCTGTAAAAAAATAAAAATTACCCTGACATAGTCCCAGGGGTCTTTGGCTGAGCCTCGCATTGTTCCTGTGGCCCTGCAGTATCTTTATATATGGCCAAGCCTAGAATTTGTTTCGCTTTGCAATCACGAGGGTACCTCCCATCATCCCTGTCTATGACAGGAGGCAGCGCAAAATAAATCCAAGTGGTGCAGGAAAAGGGGTGAAAAAGGAAATACATCTGTGGCCAGAATGACTATGAAAATACCAGACCAACCCAACGAGGTCTAGTTTATGCCAAGGCACAAGGGGTTACACTGTCCTTTCAAATATCTTGAGTAGGACAATGTCAAGTTATGCTTATTTCAAAGTACTGTTCTGAACATTCATGTAACTGCAAGTGGGTTAGTCTAGTTGAGCTAGATGAAAATGTAAAACTCCATGTACTTTTTATGCATGAAACAATAAGAGACTGCAAAAAAAAAAAAAAAAGACACCCAAACCCAAACAGGGTTTTATATAAATTATGACACCACAAGTCTACTTTGTGGTACGGAAACCAATTGAGGTATCTGATGAAGGTCCCCCCCCCACCAACCACCCCCCGCTGTATTATGCAATAGCTTAAAAATCTTTTTGAAGCACTTTGATCCAGCTCTGAAAACATGTGAGTGGATTACTATTGTATGAAAACTGCAATTTATAGTGCTTGACCTAAGTGGCTCTTTGTCTAACAGCCATATTCCAGACAATAGCAGGAAATCGAGAAACACAAGGGGAACTGAAGCTGTTCTGGTCATTATTTAATTTAATACATAATTCCAGTTTCTTTATTTCGCCTTTGGAATCCTGACACGTCCTTCATAAAACCGGTTCAGGCTATCTATGCTTGTTTACTGTGGGTAGGGAATTTAATTTTGAGTAACACGTTTAGATGATCCCAACTTGGTGTCATGTGTGACCTTTCCTTAACCGAAGAGTGACTTCATACAGACAGGGCCAGAGAGAGGCTTTTTCTGGACAAAGTGACATGGCCGGCCAGCCTCGCTGTTGACCTTTGAGATCCTTGTCTAGTTAAGCTTGCTTTGTGCCTGAACCCTAATCAAGAGAGTGCCAGTTCTTTCTCCTAACCTTGTCACAAAGTGGTTATACTTGAAGGCAACTTGCTCCCATTGCCCCACCTGGAAAATGGCAAGCTGCCTCGAGATAGAATGAGCCGGGAGTGATTGTCTAATCACATCATGCGGATGTTATTCTATTTGAATTCATACTTTTAACCTAGTGAACAGCACATTGCCTGCAACTAGCTATAAGATCTCAAATTGGCAGTGGGGGGTGGGGGTGGGGGCGATGCTGAGGGGATTGAGGTACTTTTGTCAAGCCGTTTGTCAAAAGGAGAGCTGGTGATGCCAGGTTTAAGGGCTTGGCTGGGAAGCAAAAGGTATGAGGAAGAAAGATGTAAGACCTTCAGTCTTTACAGCCACGGAAATGGCCCTCTGCCTGGTGGGGTCACTAGGAATGGGGGCGGACAAGCTGGCAGTAGGGGCTGAAGGCATAGACCACACCCAGCATTAACATGCTGCTCACTTAGCTCCAAGTCCTAGGGCCTGTCAGCTGCCGCACACATGCGCACATCCTTTGGCACATGGTGAACGCTTGTGATCTGCTTTCCCCCAAAGAGATTAGGCCAAGTGCACGCTTATCCTTTCCCTTCCTCTCCTCCCATGTAGATCAGAACCTAGATGGGACGCATTCTGGTCCCAGCATCATTTTCTGGAGAGAAAATGAGCTAAGTACGAGCGAGAAGGAAAAGTGCTACCAATACCCAGCCCTGTGGAAGGAGACTAGCAAGGGCTGGTGAAGGGAAGAGCAGCAAACTGCGTGGCAGATCTACAGATGGTTGAAAAGAGCAGGCGGCCAGGGTATCTTGGTCCCAAAGAAGAAAGGAGACAATGGGTGGAGCTCTGCACAGCAGCGAGAGGCGGGTGGATGAACTGTTCACTTCAGGCTGTGCATTCATTAGCGCAGCCCACCGGGGACCATTTAGCAGATTACCTCATCCAGGGTTCGAGACAATCCCCTGGTGGCTTGAATGAATTCATGCAGCGCCTCCCCCCACCACCCAAAACCAACAATCCATCTTCCTTTCCAGGGTGGGATCAAGTCTGGGAGATAATGAGCAGGTACACACACCTATGGTTAAATGAAAATGATTTCCCTTGGAGATCTCTGCTCTCTGCTTTGGACCCCTGAGGCTCCAGTTTTTTAGGTGATTTTAAGAGAATGTGAAAAGCCTTGGCAGATGCATGACTGGATGGGGCAAATGAACAGAAACAGATCGTCATTTTGTGTGTATGTATGTGTGTGTGTGTGCGTGCGTGCGTGCGTGCGTGAGAGAGAGATAAAGAGAAAGAGAGAGAGAGATGGGAAGGGAGGGCATGTCTCTGAAACCAGATTAAATATCACCCACACTGCATCAGCTTTGTTCTGAGAGATGTTTCTACCTGATCCAAACAAGTATTCTCTCAGTTTGAGAGCGGCTGTTTGGCAAGTCCATCTAGCACGCTTCCTGTGTCCACGTGGTTCCACGGGCCAGGTCGTTGTGGGGCAATCTGTCTTCTATGAAATGTCAGGGACTGCTCCTCACGTTCCAGGACTCATTTTGGAAGTGGGGGCCGCTCCCTCCCTTGCGACCCACACCCCTGCCTCCTTCATTTCTGCCCGGTGACTTCTGCGCTTGTGTGACTTCTGGTTAGAAGGTAAGCAGGATGGTTCATGCCATCTGAAACCACAGGCAGAGTGGAGGGAGCCACGATTCGCAGCTGGGAGGGGACAGTCTTAGTCTCACCCAAGTGGAGCGCTCCCTCTGCTAGGTCATGTCAGCCTGACCGGGATGGCTGGCCCTTGAACAAGTCAATGTACGAGTGAATCTTGAGGTCCACGCTACAGTCCTTTGCCCTATCTGTGCCCCTTGGCTGCCATCAGACAGACTCGCAATTGAAAGGCACACGGTGACAGGGAAGCCATTCAACTGGAGGTCGGGGCAGAATTTGAAGGAGGCAGCTTACCCAGGGCACAGGTTAAAGGTCCAGGGACCTCCACCTGCCTGCATCCAAGACTTTAGACAGGAGGAGAAACAGAGGGATGAATGATTTGGGACTCAAGAGGGAAGCACTCTTTACTTAAAACAACAGAGTTCTTAGGTGGCTTAAAGCGATTTCCGTCCATTTCTTCCAATTATTGGAAACTCACAATGGGGGTGGGACACGGAGAGTGTCGGTCAGTGGGGAGTAGGGATAAATGCAGAGAGAACAACACTTCCTTTGGGGTTTTACTTACACTCCTGCTTCCTGACTTCATTGGAATAATTCTTTAGCAGTTTGTGGGATGCTCACCAAACAAGGCTGGTTTGTAAAATTCTAATGAGAACAGCAATAAAAACAAAGAGGAAAGAGAAGGTTGCCCCACGACTGCTTTCTTAGAGATGATATCTATATTGTCTTAACACCCTCTCCCCCCTCTAAAAAAGTGAATAAACAGACAACCTGCACACAGGCAACAAGTGGTTTTAATGTATAAGAATGAGGGGTCTCTCACCTTCAGGTCTGGGAATATTATTCTCTTTCTCCTCACCATCCAATCCCAAAGTCGAAGATACAATCATTACATTAGCCTTTGTGTGGGAAAGAACTTCATTTTGAACAAGTTGCAACTCTCTTGCAGTCCATAGTTTGCTGGTTTCCTTCCCAGGTGTGAAGGTCAAATATTTATTAACAGCAGGGGGAGTTTTTGCAGGAAAACACCCACCGGCTCCTCCTCACAATGCAGTACATCAGGGTATTGCCTTGATGAATAACTACCAAACGTGAAGACTTGAAAAAAATTTTTTTTTTAATTTGTGTACTATCATCATAAATTTACTTAATGTAAAACAAACCAATCCTAAATGAGGGCTTAACAGAATTTTCAACATCTGTACAGATAAATGTAATTTACTTCTAAAGATGGGATTAAAGAAAACCCTCCAACCAACACAGTTTAGTGCAATACCTTGAAAATAAATTTTCAGAGCAGTATATTTAAAAAAATACATATAAACATTTTTTTTTTGGGGGGGCATCACTGCTCTCCGGTGGTGGGAGTAGGAGGCCCAACCCCACTGCTGGAATTGAACCTCCGTCCCAGTGGGCCGCAATCCCGCGCACAACCACTACACCACCGGGGCTCAGCCCCATGTAAACATTTTTAAATAAAAACTGTTGTTGCAGCAAAACTATTATACGTGGAGTCGTGAGACATCAAGGCAATAGTTGTGATTTCTAAACCTCTGATTTCACTTTCACAACTTTCAGGATGAATTTTATATTGAAACAAAGCTCCCCTGCAAGCTCCTTGCCATTTCACCTGTTCTTTCTCTCTCTCCCTCTCTCTCTCCCTCTCTCTCTCTTGTTTCCTGCATCCCACAAGGGAGTTACATCCCAACAGCCAGCCTTGCAGTGGGTTGTGCACCTTTGGAGAAAGAAGGCGGCAGACAACACCCTTCCAAACTTTCTGGGCCCCCAAACAAAGTACAACTAACACAGGCCTTTGTGAGACCAAGTGATGTCTCTAACTTAAAGTTGTTTGCCAAACGTGCCCTTAAAAAAAAAATCATTTCAAAAACAATCAGTTTCAGGGCTGAGCCCCGGTGGCGTAAGTGCTTGAGTGCGGGACTGCAGCCTGTGGGCTTGGCTGTTCAAATACAGCGGCGGCTCTCAGAAGCGGCACTGGGTAGCTCCCACGACCACCAGAGGGAAGTGATACCCCCCTCCCAAAAAAATAACAACAATCAGTTTCAATATTGTGAAACTGATTTTGTTTTCTAGTCGGGGGAAAAATTTTATACTAATTATAGTGAGTGCATTGACGCTTTGTGTTATGATACAAGAGGTCGGGAAAACTGAACACAGTGAACACGAGCCAAAAATGGTCCCTACTTTGCTTATTTAAAATTAAGCGTGGTTTATTTCTGATAAACTTAATTCATGAACAGGTCAAGACTTGCACTATTTGCTATGCAACTATGAAAAACAGATACAATGCAGAATCTACTTAAGATGTGCTTAAATTTTTTTTTAACTTAAAGAATTACTGGGTAACTAACATACTGGCAACTATTCATGTTTAGAAATAAACTTGCCAATGTCAGGTCTGAAGTTCAATGGCTTCCCTTTAGCCCACAACCCAAGAAGCAGTATGGTTCCTAGACACAATGCAACTGACAGTTTGAAGTGAGATGAAAGTTAAAATGTTTGGAGTTTAAATAAGCATCATAAAAAAGGAAAACTCCTCATTAAAAAGATATGTATTGCTTTCAGCTTGATGTAATACCACAGAGGTCAGGAGGCCATATACTGTATTTTTCGGACCATAAGATGTACTTCGCCACCCCAACCCCCCCACCCCTGTAGGGGTAAAACGAGGGTGCATCTTATGGCTCAAAGATGTGGGACCCCAGAACATTTTAGTATACTGGTATTTTTGGTTCAGAATAATTTTTTTTCTTGTTTTTCTGCTCTAAAATCTGGGTGGGTCTTAGGGTCAGGTGCATCTTCTGGTCTGAAAAATAAAGACTGAATCAAGTGATGCCCAGATCAGGAAACAACCGTGGGGGACCCATTGGAGCCACGCAGGGGAGCGTGAACACTTAGTTTTGGACCTCGGTCTTTCCAGTTTAATCTCAGGCTAGATTATGCCGTGAGTCTGTAACACAACACTGGGTGTGTGGCAGTCTGGAGGGGGAAAAGGGAGGGGGGGAGATAATGAATGGAGTCGGGCTGGGGGTGGGATGGGGTGGGGTGGGATAGGAGGGTGGTTCAGTAACTGGGAGGAGAACTGAAAAATCACACCTTTTAGTCTCCACATTTTTTCTTTTGTTCAGGATACAGGGAGAAGCCATCCGGAAGGAAGAAAGATTATGACTATCTATAAACTAACTCTATGACAGAGACAGAAATGCTGATAATGAGTGGGCTGTGTCTGCGGTTCTTGGCTGTTCCCATCGGTCGGGGATGAAGGCAGGCAGAAACTCCTGATATGTTTGTCTAACGAGGCAGTGGTGTGACCACGGGCAGCCAGAGTTCAGCTGAAGTTCAGGGCAGATGTTGCCAGGAGTTGACGCTGCAGGAAAGTGAAATTGCTTCCGGATTCACCTTTCCCTCCCAGCTTGGCTTTCCGGATCCTCGGGGTCAAGCTCTGCTATGGCATAAGGTGACGATGTCTGTGGGGAAGGAGGCTTTGAGCAGGATGCCTCTCTCTCGGTTGCAATCCAGCTCCTGGATGAACCCATACCAGTAGATGACCAAGCCAGGCCCGAACCTATGAATGCGAGAAATGGACATTTATAAATATAGAACACAGGTCCAGAAAGGAAAAAAAAACAAACTCACGATCTATGGGGAGGAATTTGGAAGTGTTCATCCAAATAATTCTATGTCTTCATTGTACCAAGTTCTTGTTTTAGCTGCTACAAGTACGGCAGAAAGCAGTTAAGTGTATACGAAAACAAACAAACAAACAAACAAACCAAAAAACCCTCTCATTGAATACAAGAATTGCCCCCTTGGGTGGATTTGTTCTTTCTTTTTCATAGTAGTTCATAGATATGAATTATTCTAGTTTCCTTTCAGTCAGGAGTTACAAGCTTAGGCTGATGTGGTGACAAAGTGTGTGTGTGTGTGTGTGGGGGGGGGGTGACGGGACCAAACCACTGTAACCAAAGTAGATTCTGTGAGGAGCTGAAACTAATTGAAATTGTGAAGCATCAGATTTGGGATTTGAGTCTCTTAATTGAAAGAAGAGGGAAGCCAGGTGGTGCAGCGAACGACAAGTTAGACTGCTAATGGCAAGGTCCCCGGTTCGAAACCACCAGCTGCCCCTTGGGAGACAGAGGAGTTTCTCTGTGCCTCTAAAGACTGGCAGCTTCGGACACCCTCTGGAGAAGTCCCATTCTGTCCAGTAGGGTGCCTAAGACTCGGCACCCACAGGGTGGCGGTGCATCTGAGGGTCCTGGGTTTACCATTTGAAACCAGACTGGTGCCATCGAGTCAGGGCCCCCTCATGGGAACCCCCGGTGTGCCAGCGTGAGTCTGTGTTCCACGGGTTTCTCACGGCTGACTTTCTCGAGTCCGAGGGCAAAAGCCAACCTCCCTGCATGTTCCGAGCAGCCCCTGAGGGAGCGAGGGAGCCACGTGCCACTGAAGGAAGCCTACCATTCCGTGGCACTGCCTTAACCATTAACTTGCTTACGTTCGACAAGGGATGTTTACAAGTGGAGCACGCTGGGACCCTCTTCGGTGTTCGCGCTCACAGGACCAGCAGTCACGTCTGACATTCCTCCTGGATGGTCTTAAAACACCCAGCCAGACAACAACAAAATGAATCCCATGTCCCCAGACCTCATGTGACTCCCGAGGCTCCCTCAAAGAGACCTTCTCCTCCCCTTCACCCTTCAGCCTCTCCATCTCTCTGAGTGTGGGCACTGCATGACATTGGGCTGTAGGTTCCGACGGCTGGATACAGCCGGGCACAGGCTTGAAAGCTCCACTCTTCTGCACTGTGCTTCTGAAGCGTCCCTGAGTTGTGTTAGCATGACTGATCCCTGCTAAGAAGGCTCAGGAAGTGGCCCGATTCCTTCGCCCTTCAGGAAGCGGAGACCTTTAGGCTGGGTTCATAAAGATGTAATCACTATCAATCACCATACGCGGGGAGATGTTTTGCACATCAGTTTCACGTTTTTCCTACTGAGGGCACTTAATTAAAGGGCAGCACTACTTTTGGTGTAGTGTTGCAGGAATTTTACAGTGAAATCATAAATTATGAATGTTGGGTTAGTAAAAGGATGTCTAAAAACAGAACTGCTTTCTGTATTGGAACATTACAGCAGGCTGAACCATGCGAGGCCAGAAAGCTTTTTCCTTCTGTGATTTATTACATGCTGTAGTGTGCTTGCCAAAACTAACAGCAGAGGATGGGCTGTGAGATACTGGACGCACAGGAACAAGTTCAACGAGATGTCACGTAATGGTCGATTTGGGGATTCACTTCGCTAAGGGATTCGACCTCCAGTTGTATTTGAGATTAACTGAACAATCTGGAGTACCTTTGCATGGAGAGGCAGAAAGCTGAGCTGGCAGTTCATCAACCCAACTTGCTCTGGGGGCTGTAACTGCGTGGGTGGGGTGATGAGAAGCCCCAGGGCACCAGGCCCCCACAAAGTTACCTGAATTCAGGACAGCCTCAGAGGCTCTTCTCTTCCTGAGCCTCTCTGAGGAAGAGTGGCCCCTGGAGGGCGTGTGTGGACCCAGAGCACAGAGGCACACAGGGAGAAGTTCATACCTGGACAAGGACTTGTTTCCCTGTAACCCGGGGTTTCTTAATCACCTTTAATCACAAACACTCGTCTATCACTAGAACATACGCTTGCTATTTGGAATCTTCATAGGCAGTCCTTGGGTAATAAACAAGATCCATTTCTCAGTGTGTCTTGAATTTGTGTCTGAATCAGAACAGGTGCATATCATTCTCATTTAGCCTTACACAGAGCAGGGAGAGGCACAAAGCCTTTTCAATTACCTCCAAGTTGTATGCACAGCCAGTGAAAGGTGATGTGAATTTATTGCTTGCAGAGACTGAAGTTCTGGTGACGTGGTGGTTAACCGTTTGGTTGTTAATTACAATGTCAGCAATTCAAAACCACCAGCCTCTTTGAGGGAGAAACTTGGGATTTTCTCATCCCATAAAGAGGAAGTCTCAGAAACTCACAGGGGTAGTTTGGCTCTGTCCTATAAGGCATCTATGAGTCAGAATTGACTCAACGGCAATGAGTTGTTTGTTATTGTTGTTGTTGTTGTTATTATTATTATTATTATTTTATGTAGGGGTCAGTTCAATCACTTCAAAAAACCAAAGCCAAACTCCCCGCCACCTTTGTCCTGTGGAACAGCTGATGATTTGGAACTCCCGATCTTATGAGTCAGAGCCTAAAGTGTCCCCACTACAGACCATGAAAGGGCAAGCATTCGTTGTGAGTCGGACCTTCTTAACCTAACTGTACTTTACAAAGCGCTCTGTGATGAGTAGCCAGTGGTCTCAGATTTGTCACAGCAATGCTGGCAAGAGCAGGAAGACGTGCAAATCTGCAGGCCCTGCCTGAGGAGCCTCCGCCCTTCCCATCAGGAAGGCCTCTGCGCCATGGCCCTGACAGACCCCACGGTGCATGGTCTGCGCAGCACATCCCTCCCTTTGACGGGGCAGCCGTTCCAGAGACCGTGATGTTCTGCAAAAAGGCAATAATATTTTTACGGAGAGAAGGGGGGCTGGGAAATGTGATCTAACCAGCCACTGAGAAGAACAAAAGAATATATGGGGACCATAAACAACAAGTCCAGTATTTTAAAGAATTAATAAAACAAAACCACATATTACCAGCACTCAGAGAGTAAGAGCTGGCTTCATGCATTCTCCCTGACCAGCTAAATCAGGAGTCAAAAGACGTGGAGCAGGGCAGCTCCATATGAAAAGGGCATTTTCTGGGCAGAACAGCCAGTCTGGGGGCACATCGATGTGCGAGACCAGCGGTTTTTAATCCGTGGGTTGCCACCCCTTTGAGGGTCAAACGACCCTTTCCCAGAGGTCGCCCAGTTCATAACAGTAGCAACATTACAGTTTGAAGTAGCAATGAAAATAATTTTATGGTTTGGGTGGGGGGGGTCACCTCAACATGAGGAACTGTATTAAAGGGTTGTGGCCTCGGGACGGTTGAGAACACTTCTCTGGACAATGGATTTGCTACCCTTGCGAGGCAACAGATGAGATTCCCAAGCCTGAGAGCCTTTGGAAGTCTGTGCATCTGATCATTTCACTCAGTCGTTCACCACCAAGAGCCCCTGAGGGTGCTAAGACAGATCTGTGCGTGATGTTTGGTCGTCATCCAAAGGCTCGTCCATCGGTCTAGTTGCTTCACCTTCATAAGGTTTCAAATGAGCTTAAGCGTGTTACACTAGCTCTCGCCTATAGATCAAAAAGTTGGCCGGCAACATGCGCTTAATCAACTATCGACGAGGGACCGCCACTTCCCAGTGAGAACACAGAACGGTAGGCAGAGGCCTTCAAATCGTGGTCTTCGTGTGACGAAAAGGATGGGGAGTTTTCAGTGCAAAACGGTCCTCTTCCTGACACTCATACCTACTCCAGTGCCTTTCTGAGAGTTCTCAGATGGCTCAGGACCCAGAGATGATCATATGCCGCCAAGATAACGTTCAAAGCATGTCTGTTTTTTGTTCTTTAAAGTAAATTGGCCACATTAAGCAACTTCACGTGACTGATTCGTTGGTTATCTGAACAGAAGGGGTTGTTTGGGTTGATAATTTGAAACAAACGAAGCAAGCAGACCCAAACATGAGCACCCCAACGGTAAGGATGGCTTCGGCAAGGTATAAAACAGGGAGAAAATAGGACCCTCGTGCACTTTTATATAGGTCAAGTACACCGTTAGAGGTTGGGCCATTTCACCCTTTTGATGTCTATTCCCATTTATTGTGGCACCACTGGACACGGATGAGCTCAGCGGGAAGGTAAATATAACCTTTGTGACCAATAAAAGTCAGAGCGACTCTGTTCACAGGGTTTAAGAGAAAACAGAGGACGTTCCTGGGTCTAAGAGAATGTGTCAAGTAAAGGGTTTGATCTGCTAGCCACCCCGACGGGCTCGGGAACACTCTGTAACACGATGTCCATTGGTATCTCAGTCAATGCTGTAAAATACATTTTCCAGATTCGTCGTGATGTCAGGGCTAGTACACTCCTGCTAAGTCAAACGATCAAATGGCTTTTAAGGATTCTGGTGGAGCAGACTGGGGAAGGTGAATCTGTTTGGAAGGTGTAATTTTGCCTGCAAGTAAATGACCTAAAGTGTCCGGATTTTAAGCGGGACATCATTGACTGGGGTGGGGGGATTCTTGATAAAAAATTTGGTCGATATAGAGCAACAAAAATGTGCATAGAATGCAAAAATAGTTTCGTAATATATTTATTTTAATTTTAAAACGCCAAGGGACATTGTTAAAAAGCGGGGCATCTAGTCACTTTAATTAGAGACTGCCAAATTCAGAAAAACAACCAACACGCCTTGAACCCTGGGAAGGTCCTGGCAGACCTGGAGGGTAGGAATGATGAAGTTCCTCATCAATCACACGCACCTGAGGTGACCTTCCAAAGGAGCCTCTGTATGAAGTTGCCCAGAATCCCAAACTGGTTCTTCTCCCTTTTACCTTTGAGACCTTAGGCGAGCAATTACCCCGTGTCTCGATTTCTTCCCCTAGATAGTGGGGGCCACCATGAGGGCACCGTGCTCCCTTGGAGGATTGGTCTGAAAAGGAAACAACATCTGCCACTCACAGCCCTCTCACTGCCATGGGGTTAGTGCGGACTCAACGTGCGCCTAAAGCTCAGGGTAGAACTGCCCCAGTGGGTTTCCGAGACTGTCACTCGACCACTGCTGTGATTATTATTACTATCTCCGTGACCTCTAAGTATGTCATTGGCATGCACATTCTAAGACCCCTGGTGCTGCAGGGGGGTTAGGCATTGGGCTTGTCACCACAAAGTCGGTGATTCAAACATACCAGCCACTCCCTGGGAGAATGACGAGGCTGTCTGCGCCTGTAGGGATGTGGCAGTTCTGTTGGACCCAATAGGGTCCACAAAGCCATGGCAGTGGTCCCGGGGTCAGCACACAGATCTCAAGAAACGGGCAACTGCGCCATGGACCAATTGCAGAACTGTCTGATCGTGTGATGACTGACCTTGTATCTTCCATCTTGACCTGGAGCACATCTGTCTGTGCCAGGCACTGTGCTAGACCCGGAGGACACGAATATCAATAAATACGACCTTGACGCTCAGTGGGCCAAAGGTCCAAGAAGAGAACTGGTACAACAGGGACCCTTGGGAGGGAGATATGCGCAAAACCCACAAAGAGGCCCAGCTTTAGTTCCCTGTCCTTGCATCTAATTTCTCTAAAGACCTTCAAGTGGGAGGTGAGAGGAGGTGCCGCGTGTGACAACTAGACCGTACCTAGGGTGCTATGGGGGGTGCTGGTGTCACATTTAAGGGGAATATCCAGAAACTGGAACACATCTAGAGGAGAATCCTGTAGTACAGGAAATACGTGACCTACAAATGAACACTTCTGCTGGGCACAGACACGCTCACCACGCTCTGCTTCCTAGCGTATTCTGGGGGATGAAGGATTTGAATCAAGCTGTACCTGTGGAACACAGAGCAAGGTGATGTTCCCAAAGCAGCCAGAATCAGATAAGGCTTAGCCATGAACGACATTCCCCTTCCCCCTTTGCTATAACTGAAGCTTTTGGGGGTGGGGGTGGGGGAAGGGTCCAAGCCCACAAGTCCTATATCAGTCTATAAAGTCTTCTTCAGACTCATGAAACACATGCAATGATGTCGAATGCAAGACGATCGTAAGCCAGATGGGTAGAATGCCTTTGGATGGTGCTGTAAACATCTCAGTGCTGGCAGGGGTCTCCAAGGGGCTCCTCCGACTTCAGAGGTCTGGTTGCATCCATGTGGCTTGTCCGGCTCAGGGCCCTAGGGTAGCTCCATGTGGCTTCTCCTCAGGGATGTCTCCCAGGAAGTAAGCCTTGTCAGTAGAGAGTCTCCAAGCTAGCATTGTCATTAGAAAATCTCCAAGGAAGTGAACAGAGAGACAGTGTCTGCAGCTCCAAGAAAAACTGATCACATTTCCCAGAATTCTCAGGAGAAGGCCACGCCCACACAGAGTTCTCATTGGCTATCTCCAGATTGACAGGCTAGACTCTACCCCTACACTCTCAATCCTGAAACTGACACCAGATTAGGTAACTGCCACAGCGGGTAAAAAGTGGAGTGTGCTGCCTTAGAAAATAGTGGAGCTTCATGATAGAACACTTCACAAAAATCGAGCCTACATATAGAATCGAGTGACTTCATGCAAAATCCTACACCTCCGGCTTCCCTTGAGAGATCAGTTGACTTTGCAGCCATCAGTGAAAGCTGAGTCGCAGTCACCCTATTGGACAGGACACACGTCCTCATTTTTGCCTCAATGCCCACCATTCTCGGGCAATCCCTGTAGCCGAGATTCTGGACCAGGCTCTATCCGCAACCACTTGTCCCTGGGGATTTCCTTACTGTGGATGTCCGTTCCTCTATCCTCACCCTCCTCTCAAATATGAGAAAGCACAGGGACGCTGAGAAGGTCTCATGATGTCAGAAACGGAGGCACAGAAGATGTCATGGTTCGTGAATGGCAGGGCTAGTTTCGGAACCCAAGGGGACTGGCTCGGTGGCCTGCACTCTTAACCTGTACCGTCTCTCATTAGACCTTGTATTTACACAGGAACTTACAGAAGCAACCCAACTCTGGAAGAGATTTATACTTTCTGGAAAAGAGAGAAGAGCAGAGACGCCGGACAGAGTCATGAATCAAAAGCTTGCTATAGGAATTTGGGACCAACCTGTCTACAGGGAGTAATTCTTCTCACTCTGCGGTCAATAGTCTCATCCTAAAAAGTATATCCGATACTTATTGTGATTTCAGTGTCACCCCATTCAGAAAGTATTGGAGAAACAACCCACAATTCAAGCAGGCGGCACTTGAATGATTACATCCGAGCAAGTGCATTTAAAGCCCTTGACAATCGGGTGGAAGCCAGCTCAGGAATGAGAATTACAGGTTCACCCCATGAAGTTCAGGCAAGAGAAATGCCTCACTCACGCTGTGACGGGACTCCGAAGTTTTGGGGCAGGATCTAAACACAAGGAAGGGGGAGAAGATGAAATGCTGCCGCAGCCTGTTCATATACATGGAAAGGACCAGCTGGAATAGGTTCTGAGGAAAACTGATGGAACCAACAGATGTGCGTAAGCAGACGAGGTGGAAACTCGCTACCCCAGAAAAGAAGGCTTTGACCCGCTACACACGGTTGATTCGGTGAACCCAGTGAGTATAGCTCTCTCTCTTTACCGCAGTTTTGGCACCTAGCATCTTTAGAAGAGACATGTGTCCCGTGTTCATGGTATTCACTTGGCTGATTGATGTTTTCCGCTCTAAGAGTAAACGGTCCTTTGTTTTTGGAAAGTGGCTTTATTTCGCTCTGGAAATATCATCTGAAAGCAAAGGGGAGTGAGATTCATATTGCTGCTGTTATTAGGGACCGGCCCGTCGGTTCCGACTCCCCACTTGGCCCTGTGCCAGCCTCGCAATGGTTCTTGGGTCCGAGCCCGCCGCGCCTTCACTGCGTCCGGTAACCTCGCCGATCGAGTGCCTTCCTCTGTCGCCGCTCCTCTGCTTTACCAGGCACAGACCCTTTTCCGATAACATATCTAAATATGTGAGACAAAGTCTCTCCACCCTTGCTCCCAAGGCACCTCCTGGCTCTACGTCTTCCAAAATAAGACGGGTCTGTTCTTGCGGCAGTCCGTGGGACTTCCGACTTTCTCTGCCACCACAATTCAAATGCGCCCATTCTTCTGCAGGCTCCCTGAGTCACGGTCCAAATTTCACATGCGGGTGAAGTGACTGAAAACACCCAGGCTTGCGTCAGGCATAACTTAGTCCTCCAAGTGGCATCCTGACTTTTCAACACGTTAAAGAGATCTCATGCAACCGACCGACCCAAGGCAATACGAATAGCAACTTCTCTCAGGGTAACTCGCTGCCTTCAAGTCCATTTTGACTGAAAGTGAGTCTATGATGGAGTAAAGCTGTTCCCGGGATCCCCTGAAGCGGTAAATCTTTAGGTGAGCAAAAGTCTCATCTTTCTCCCACAGAGTGACTGGTGGGTGCGAACTGCTGACTCTGTGGTTAGTAGCCCGACACCTAACTCACTATGCCATCGGGGTTCCTGCACAGGCTAGCGGAAACTCAGGCCACAGAACAAACAGTTCCCTTCCCATTGGGCTGAATCACCCCGGTCACGTCAAAAAGAATAGTCTTAATGCGCTAGGCTCCTAAAACACAAATCTGGATCAAGTCAACAAAGTAACCAGTTCTTATTTGATGGATGACAAGTAATCTATGAAATGATTCCAGGAAAGTTTCTTGTACACCCGTGTCTTCACCACAATAAAGACAATAAGAACTACTCAACCTAGTTGTATTGATTTATATCTTTTTTCCACTCAAAACTTCCAGCTCCTGCACAGCGACTTGGGATTGAAGCGACAACCTATCGCTTAACAGTGGCACAATTTGTCTCAGCAGCATCCATGATCCCTCTCCAATCAAGGGTCGAACATAAAGTCCTTCTTTCTGGAAGGGACAGGCCAGACCCATATACAGAGAGGCATCCATCCATTCATGTGTGTACATTTTTCTTTTTATTTTGGGTTACTGTGTGGGGTCTAGGCTATCTTTTGAGGATGTGTGCAGACATGTGGCTGTTGGAAGTCAATTGTTTCGCCATCAGAAATACTTGCATGTGGTTTTTATGAAGAATGCGCAGGACAGAGTAGAAATATAAAACATCTTGTACTTGTTTTAAAATAAACTCTTGCACTGTTTATTTAGTTTTAATCTGTGTGTTGTAGATTGGTTATGCACTTGTTAATCACTGTTGTATGTATCTCTAGACAGTTGTAAATAACTTTTCAGTCCAAGTGAAATATGCTTGCACATGTTTATATGCAAAGTATGTATGCATCTATGCCTGTGTGTAAATGTGTGTACTATAACAATAGATTAGTGATCATGTAATATAACATCATAAGGTTCTGGCACTATGGTCAATTTAAAACACAATGCAAATACACCCCTTTTTTCTGGTAGTTTCTAAAGATGAAATAAATATGATTTCTTGGTTGTTTTATTTACCAGTTTGCTTGGCAGGTATGTGCTTGCGAATTGAAATGACAAAAAAAAAAAAAAAAAGAGAGAGAGAGAGAGAGAGAGAACCTTCGTTAAGAGTTTGCTCTAGACTATTAAAAAAGCAATTTCATCTTTTTTGTAACATTAACTCACTTTCCATAATGTAGAGAACTAAAATACTAAAATATATGGGGGCTGCTGATTCACTCTAGGCTTTTACGACACATGAAAAATAAACAGCCAGCATATTTTTCTGAGGAAAATTTAAATACCTATCCATACACAACTGTAACCACCTGAAAGCATTTATGTATGTCCTCGGATTTTCCCCAGAATGCTCTCATCGTGGGAGAAGAGGATAGACTCGACACAGAAGAGCCCCGTGAGGTCAGAAGCATCTCTGCATATTGAGATGAGCTCCTCAGGGAATTGGCGGATGAACTTGAGCTGTTTGTGTCAAAAGAGGATGGAACACGAGGCGGGAAGTACTCATTCTCGAAATGGGAACAAGAGAAAAACTTCAAACGCAGAGACAGAAACCAAAAACTTCTACATAAACAAGTGGCCCAGGCCATATTTACGTAAAAAATATTTAAGTACCAAGAGTGAGCGAACACTTCCAGGTGACCTTGAGTACAAATCATAGTCTATCTACCTAGGATTTATATACCCCAGGCTTCTTCCCAAACTTGGGGTAGTTTACAAAATTGGTTGTGTGAATTATTACATGTTTCTCAGTTATTTCCCCGGGGAAACATGCCAAAGGCAAACCCATCATTTCAGCTGATTTAGTGTTTGATGCCAGAGAATTTATAATTGATATGACAACCATAATGGATAGAGATCATGGAGCTGGTAAAGCCCAGGATGGCAGTGCTGTCATCCAGTCTGGTGTTGGCCAGTTAGCCTGGCCAAGATTCACGTTGGTAAATTTTTGAGGTCATTTCTGAACTCTTAATTTCCAATTTATAAATGTTATCAACACAAAATATAATAGTTTACTTCTGTACATTTTTCTTACCCCAAACATGGATCTTTCACTCGCTGTTGTTATGAAGTACCCTAGAGGTTGGCCCCCTGTTTTACTGTGCAGAATGCCCTTCTCCAGGGACAAGACCCGCCTAATCACATGCCCCACCGTACAGGAGGCAAGTCCTGCCATCCCTGCTTCTAAGGAGTATTCTGGCTGGGCTTTTTCCGAGACAGCTTTGTTCGTTCTTCTGGAAGTCCCTGGTACATTCAATATTCTTTTCCAACACCATAACTCAAAGGCTTTTATTATTAAGTATAAGGGAACAGGGTCTCTCTCCTCTTCACTTGGCTCAGTTCTTAAAATATCACAGGGTAACTCAGAGTTCAGTGAGACGTTTATCTCACAGCTCAGGGAGATTTATGAGTTTTGGACATATAAAAGTCTGCTTAAAATAAAAAATTATCGGAATTTTTATCCCTGGCAAAGTCATATAACTACAGGATTAAGCCTGATACATGTTTGCCCTATAAATCTATCATTAACCAAATGTGACACAATGCTTCAGGTATGTCAGATCCCAACTCGCTCTAAATGGGTAGTTAAAACTTTTGTCTCATCCACCATAAATGCTTCACGATAAGGAAAATCTGCTTGGGGAGCTAACACAATCCCCGAAAGCAAGCCTCACAATTTTATAGATCTATGCAGGCGCATGCTCCAGAGGGTAAAAGCCAATGCCAAGTTGTACCTGCCCAGATCACTAGGCAGCAAAAAAAAGGAGCAAGCTCTTCCACAAGAAGGATGGACACAGTGGATCAAACCTAAGAATCATCGCGAGGACCGCCCAGGGCCAGGCTGTGCATGCGGTCGCTGTGAGTGGGAACTGACTCAAGGGCACTGACGATGACGACGATGATGACGACGACGACGACGACGACCGTCCATCAGACAAGATGACCACGCAGTTTCAAACAAAGAATAGGACTATTTGAACCAGCGAAAGGTGGCTAGTTTGACCTTGCACTTATCTGTCAAATACTTCTAGGATATCAACTCCACACGGACCCTTGTGAAGCCCATGGAGCTGAGCAGTCAGTGAACAAGTATTTGAGGGTCAGTCAACACATGCAGGTCTGAAAACACTAGCGCTCGGGCTCTCACTCGTACTCCAGATGTCGTGAGTGCTATTGTGCACCTGAAAATGAAAAAGGAAAACGAAATGTCCTGGGCTGATAGGACTTGAGGGTGTGACTGGGTGCCGCCCGCCAGCCGCGTGTGCAGAGTCGCGCTGCGAAGCAGACGGACTTGCCTTCCCAGACATCTCTGGGAGATTCAAATCAAGCTTGCACGGCCAATCTTTTGGCTAGTAGAGGAGTGTCCGACCCAGGGGAGCGGCCAGAGGTGTTGCGCTTACAAAGGAATGCTTTCCGGGATGCTTTGGGGGGAAGACGGCGGTGCCCTGCACACCCTGGCAAGAGCCATGCCCTGGCAGTGAGACGGCTGGCGGCTGAGTGGGTCGAGATGGGAGTGGGCAGAAGGTGGCTTCCAAAGAGAAGCTGCAAGTCCCAGGGAAGCACCCAGGTGGCTCTTGTACTCTTTAAACATCATCAATTGAGATAGGCTTTTGTTTACAGTGGCTTTTATCTAGGAGATAAGGTTGTAAAAGCATCAATCAAAATGAAGAACTACTGCTCCGCCCTGTATCTCAGCAGGTTCATCTGTTTTATTTCTTCTTCCCTCTCCAAATACCTTAAGGTGTTTAAGATGAGTGAAGAGATATCAAACTCTTCAAGGGAACTGGGTTTGGATATGACACACGGATCTGCACTCTGTGAACTACAAATCCCAGCCCTCCGGGGCTGATTTTCCTCTCCGGTTCAACAGGAGCCTGCGGCCCTTCTTGCTTTTAAGGTTACCAAGGGGTCTCTGTCCCCATTTTCATAGTGCTCCTGTCAGACGGGTTGGGGGTGCCCTGCTGCCCTGAGATAGGGCCTCGAAGCTACTTTTAAGGCTTTTTTCAAAAGAAAACCAAAGAGGAAAAAAAAGAAACATCCAACCCAAACCAACCAGCCACCCCAAAGAAACCAAGAGACTGAGAGCTTCTAGCTTCTGGGTGTGAGGTTTCTGATATATCATAACTCTCCCAAAGAGGCACATATAATAAAAGAGCAAAGCAGAAACAGAAAATGAGGCTGTGGAAAGGCGAGAATGAGCATATGTGAACTTCAAAGGTCAACTCCTAGTTGCAAAGTTGTAAATGTAAGCCCATAAAAGAGCCAACATGGTGACTTACCTGAGGACCCCACCTCAGTGGGGAGGGCTGTGAGGTGTGAAGGAACGAGACCCAGGGGGGAGGGAGGCCAGGTAGGCCAGGCGCTAGACAACTGGGGTGGGAGTTACACCCCTGTCCTGTGATGCCAGGGAAGGGGCATGCTGGGCTCGATGGAGGGGGTGAGGGGAGGGTTGGTGGTGGCAAAGCCTCATCTGCTATCCTGCAGGCTTTGTGAGCAGTTCTCTGGATTGGGGCTTTGAGAGTAGCTCTTCCATCGGATTCTTCTCGAGATACAAATAGCAAAAGGCATAGCATACCAGGAAATGCAAGACTTTGACTGTCAACCCCTTTCAGACCCAAGTTACCTGGACTCCAAGAATATTTGACTGGTATTAATCCAGAATCACTTTGTTGGCATAGTCCCAATCTTTGGGATCAGGAAAACATCCAGGACCCCCCTCCTTTTTTTAAAGCAAAAACAATACTATGGATAATACTTATAATAATTACACCTTTTATGGTTAGTGGACTTAAAAAAAGTTTGTTACTATTCTAAGATCTTCATATGTATTCTTATTTCATTCAAGACAAAAGGCCCATGAGCAGGTAATATGTTGACTGAAAAAATGCTCCTTCAGCCGTAGTGGACAGTCATGAGGACAACCGACATTTCCCAATAGCTGCCTATATTCCTGGCACACACACAATGAAAGTATTAGGCGTTTCAATAAATGCAATAAACACAATGAAAGGATGGGGTGGTATTCTTCCAATTTTACAAGGGAGAAGATCGAACTATGGAGAGGTTCAGTAGCTTCCAGAAGCCAGGAGCTAAAGCTCAGGTCCTCTGGTGAGTCCCGTGGGGCTATTCTGCCTCTGGTCTTCTGCTCGCCCAAAGTCATTTCAGATCCTTAAAATATTATTCCCTGAACCCTCCTGACCCCTTGACAAATGTCTAATATGCCTAACTTTATTATAACCATTTAGTCCAGGGACACTTCTCCTCTGGAAAAGTCCTTCCTCTCCTCTGAACCTCAATGCAGCTTATCTTTCTGTACCCTATTTCCTCCAAGCTGTCAGACAGGTGGTAGTGGTGTTTTGGTAGAGGAGTTCAAGGTAGAGTCGAGACTACATAAGCTTTAAAGCATGATAATTTGTTTGCATTCATATGGCCTCATGACACAAGTTCTAATCTAAACAAAAAGGCATGTCAGTGAAGAGCTCATCAAAGGGTCAAGGGGCAGCACTTTACCTGGACTCAAAGATTCAAAAAAAACCGAAGGGATCAGAGGTATGAATAGAGAGAATCCAAACACCCTACCCTCAGGGCAGCAGGCAGGATAGTGCGTTTTGCACACTGGTCTCTGTCCTTACAGGAAAGATGATCAGCTTCATGTGACCAGGAGAAACTACTTTTACAGAGACTTGACAGAAAACCCTGGTCCTGCCAGGGATTTGCATTTTCCTTAAATGCAGGCTCCCGTTCTGAGTGATATCTGGGAGTAGAAAGCTCAAATCTTTCTCCCAAGGTCTGGCTGGTGGTTTTGAACTGCTGACCATGTAGATGACAGTCCAGTGCATAACTACTGCGCCACCAGGGTTCCTTCATTCTGAGTGATATCAAACGGAGGGGGTCTGTGTTCACATTTAGGCTTGGGGTCACACAACCAGGAACTGCGTACTTTCAAGGCCATGACTTAGGGTTTCATTGTCCTGTCCTAAACACAGTGCCTGCTGGGCCAAAAGCACTTGGGAAAGTCTGCCACGTTTAAGAGTTTTTATAACAACTGATTTTCTAGCATCTAAAAAAAAAAAAAAAAAAAGCAAAACTAATACTTAAGGATTTTAGAAAGAAGATAACAGAAAGAAGAAATGTCTGTTACTTGGGATTCCCCCAGTCAAAAAGGGGACAAGAAACTTTTGGGACTCTGAAGCTGGTCTTTACAGCCAATGGGGACCTCACAATGGGCCTTTAGAAAGCCGAGTGGCCAACACCAATTCCCAAAGGTGTCTAACCCCTTTGTTTTCTTGGAGTTCACAAAGCTGTTTTATGAGACAATTGCAGGAAAGAAACAGGAGGCTATAGCAGTGGAAGAATCATGTGTGAATGCAGAAAACGGGACTCAATGGACAAGCTTTATTACGAACACCTTTGGGTTCTTGAACTGATGATGGTAAGAATGCTTCATGGTTTTTAAAATGCTTTTACAAATTGCACAGTAATAAATGTGATCTCAAAAAACACCTCCTTATGACTCGACAACCCAGTAATCGGAGGAAATCAAATGAGTCGTGTAAAACCATGTAAGGGTGATCTGATCCCGGCAGTGCTCTTGTTCACGTGCAAGGTCCAAGATGATGATGCGCACGCCTTTCTGGGGAGGCTGGGTGGTGGTGGTGGTGGTGGTGATGGTGGTGGTGGTGGTGGTGGTGGTGATGGAACCATGTTCTGGCTGTGCAAAAATAACAGGAAAACAGCTCCAGTGTTCCGGGGACTCTCCAGCAGGTCAACATATCTGAATGGAGCAAGGGGACAAACTCCTAGGAGCCCAGGTGTGTAAAGGGGCTCAGCTGCTAGTGGAAAAGTCAATGGTGGGGAAACCCAAGATAGACCATACTGCTCTTTCAGAAAGAGAACTGCAATCTAACCCGATGGGGCAGTTCTAGTTTACTTCTGTAGAAGGGCTCTCTGGGACATCACGACAGCCAAGAACAACTCCAGTACAAGGATAAGTCTCCTGTTGCTGATCTGTAGCTACCCTACGTACCACAAAACTGTACGCTGCCCTATCCTGTGCCCGGCTCACAATCGTCCCATTAGTGCAGCTACCGATGGAATCCACCACATTGCGTGCCTCCCTCTTTTTTTTAATTATCATTTATTTTATTGCGGACTCTTCCGTCTCTTGTTATACATAATCCACACATTGATCGCATCAGGCATGTTTGTACATATGTTGCCTTCATTCATTTCTAGGCATTTACTTTCTGTTGGGGAGTATCTCCCTCTTTTTCACTCACCCTCTTCTTTACCAAGCATGGTGACTCTCTCCAAGGACTGGTTCCTCTTGTCCAAAGGGAAGAGATGAAGTCTTTGCATCATGATTTTTAAGGTGCATTCTAGTTTTATTTCTTCCAAGGAAGGAATGCTCCTTTTTCTGGAAGTCCATGACGCATAACTGTAATATTCTTTGCTCCCACCACAATTCAAAGGCACCCTTTGTTCTGAAGTCTCCCTTTTGATGTCATTGTCCAGCTTTGGCACGCATAGGAGAATGAAAATATCACGGCTTGTCAGGCACTCTGGGTCCCCAGAGGGACAACCTTGCTTTTGAACACTCTAAACAGGTCTTTTAGAGCAGATTTCGTATGTCCTTTAATTTCTTCCTTGCTGCTTCCATGGGTGTTGATGGTAGGTCCTACTAAAATGAAATTACTGACAACTTCGATTGTGATGTTACTTCTTGGTTCGATTGTAAGGATTTTTGTTTTATGCTTTGGGGCAATCCATACGGAAGGCTTCGAGTTTTCATCTTCATTGGCAGGTGATGTAAGTCTTTTTTTTTTTGCTTTCAACAAGCGAGGCTGTGCCATGTGCATATCATAGATTGTGAAGGAGTCTCCCTCCAATCCTGACGGTGTGCTCTTCACACGGTCCAGGGTCTCAGAGGATGGCCAGCATTCATATTGAATAAATATGGGCAAAAGCTACAACCCTAGCACAGTTTTCCTGATTTTTACACTACCCCCTCATTCTGTTTGAATGTCTGCCTCTTGGGCTGCATACAGGTTTCAAAGAACAATCAAGTGTTCTGAAATTCCTATTATTTTTAATCTAATTCCGAATTTGTAATAATCCATGCACCTTTCTTTGCACAGTCAAAGTAAAACACAGGTACCTTACCTCTGGTCTTCTCTGTGCCCTCTCAAACCCTTTCTGACGTCAGCAGTGAGCTGATTTTTACTAGAGGAGCTAGATGTCCTGAGAGAGCGGCATAGAAGCACTGGGGTAGGCCCACAAAGGAAATCCTGCCCTCTCCTGAGACAGGCTGGGGCAGACTCTCAGCGGGGACGGCATGACTTGTGACGGAGTCTTGAAGTCAAAGTTATCTTCACTTTTTGGAGTGGGAACAGGTGGAAGACCCTTCAGGTGGAGAGGGAGGCATATGTAGACAGAGTGTTGGGGAAAACAAAAAGCGTTGGAGCTTTGGGGGCAGGAATGTTAGGAATAATCAAGCAAGCAAGTAAACAAACAAACAAACACAAACCCCTAGGCCTGCAACACGGTGGATGGCCTTGAGGGTTCTGTACAACGAACTGGGGTGCTTTCAGGGCCTGTTTCAGGATGCTCACTCCTATCCATCCCATGCAGAGGTGGGGCCAGACTTCTGCCCAAGGGTGATTGTCTAAGATCTTTGAAGTCCAAAGACTCCACCCTTTTAAAAAAAATTTTTTTCCCTCGTGGAATCTGTTGATGAGTTAAATATTTACTTGGTGTAAGGCCAAAATACCTACCACTGCTCACTTATTTTGGGGTAAGCACATTGAAGAAGAGCACACTTAAAACAAATATGGCCCGGTCCACTTGCATCCTCTACAGAACATGAACTGCCACTCAGAAGGAAGAAATCAACAAGAGGCAATGGTAAGTGAAGGCTCAGCTTCCTGGAGGCAGCGGGACAAAGGGCATGCATATAAACTGTGGCAACCCAGCTCGGTGAGGGTCCTCCAGATTGTGCTCTTTGGGAAGTCTGCGGGCACGGGGTGACGAGCTAGCGGTTTCCTTAGTGAGTTCCTGAGCAACCTTCTCAACGGAAACAGGAGACGAGGAGGACTTCCAGGAGTCAGTCCCCTTCGGATTGTTTTCTGATTAAAAGCCAGACAAGGGCGAACAGCACTGCATGTGCAGGGCCTGGATGGGTCTGCAGTTTTACTTTACACCCTCGCTGGCTGTCAGTCAGGCCCACAAGGCCACTGAAGCTGGGGCTGTTTGATTTCAACGAGTTGAAAACAATCTATCAGTGTGAAGAGGTTAATTTAAACATCTAGTTAAGCTTGTGACTGTCTTCTTTTAGAGGCATTCCTGCCCGCAAACTGCCCCTTCCTGGGTGACATAAGACAAGCTAGTGAATGAGGTTAGACTGAGGTCCCTGCAGTCAGAGAGCTGGTCGGCCTGTGTTGCCATTAGCTGATTAATAGGTGTTTATTTTTAGGGCTTGAACTAATAGGCCACGAGAAGGCCAATGAAGATGATATTTGAAGTAATCTGTAAGTGCTTCAGGTTGCAAAAGACCTTAATTTTTGTGTCATTGTTGGTGTTGTTGAAGTCCTTGTCGGGAGAGTGAAATATACCACAGACAAAGATGCCCCCAGCCCTTTCCATCCAACAAAGGACCACTGCAAATAGAGATCCCTACCTTTTTTTTTTTTTTTTTTAAGAATGATTTCTTGAAGAAAAAGATGACAAATATGCCCCATCAGTTAAGGACAACTGGTGAGTCCAAATGGTTACTCAAAACTTGATATTAAATAACAAAGAAGAAATAACAATCTTCCTGGGAAGCAGACTGCCTCTTCTCTCTGCCATGGACTGCCTTCTTGGGTGTGCACAGCTGACCTTTTGCCTCGCAGGCTACATTTAACCCACCGTGATAGGGCCCCTTACATAACAAAGAAGATTCCTCCTCTTACAGCCATATTCCCTGCAAAAATAATAGCCAGGCTGGGTTTTATTTATTTGCATCTTGGTGGGATATTTATGTTTCTACAGAAGCATATTATAACAAAGCCTCTTATTCTGATGTATGGAGTTTATTTGGACTCACAGGATTAATAAAAATAAACTTGTAAATAAGAAATTATCTTAAGAAATCCAGAAGCAAAAGAGAAAACCTGAATTGATTTCCTAGTGCCTAATGTTGCAATCACACGCGGATTTGTGCTTCTTGAATGTGGGTCTTTTTCATCCGACTGCAAGCTTCATGAAGGCAAGTGCCCTTGCTTGTATGGACAGGGAGCAGTGTTTGGCACTGTCAAGTCTCTTCTGACTCCCGTGACCCTATATACAGGGGACAACAAAACACTGTGCACTCCTGTGTCATCCTCACAGTCGTTCTCATGTTCAAGCACATGGCTGCAGCTACGGTGTCACACTTTCCCACTGCCACCTCCCTGCCGCCAAGTCTGTGCTGACTCAAGTGCTGAATCATAGTGACCCTCTGTGGGTTTCTGCAAGGGCAATTGTTTACAGGAGTAGAAAGCATTAAAGCCCAGTCTTTCTCCAGAGGACCCCTGGGTGGTTTTGCACGGCTGCCCAGGCGGCTCGAAGCCCACGGCACATACTACACCACCAGGAGTCCTTACCCAGCATCATGTCTTTTTCTAGGACCTGTCTCTCCTGATAGCTCATTCCAATTATATGAGACTAAGTCTCTCCATCCTTGCTTCCAAGGAGTGTTCCAGAAAGGCTTCTTCCAAGACAGATTTGTTTGTTTTTTTTTTTCCTGGCAGTTAACAGTATTTTCAATAAACTTCGCCAGTACCATGATGCAAGTGTATCAATTCTCCTTCAGTCTGCCTCATTCAAGGCGTAACTCTCACAGGTAAAGGATCGAAAAGACCTTTTTGCTTGGGTCAGGTGCACCTGAGGACCCCAAGTGACATCTTTGCTCTTCAAAACTTTCAAGAGGTTGTGCACAAGCTTCCCCACTGCAATATGCTCTTTGATATTTCTGAGCGTCGCTTTCATGAGTGTTGACTGTGGGTCCAAGGAAAATTAAATCCTTGACAACTTCAACCATTTCTCCATTTATTACGATGTTAACTATTGGTCCAGTTGTGAGGATTTTGGGCTTCCTTAAATTGAGTTGTAATCCATACTGAAGGCCACATTCCTTTATCTTCATCACTGAGCACTTTAAGTCCTCTTTATTTTCAGCAAGTGATGTGTCATCTGTGTATCATAGATTGTTAATACGTCTTCCTCCAATCGTAACGTTATGATTTTCTTGATTAGAGTCCAGCTCCTCAGCGCAGGATTCAAATTGGGTAAGTAAGGAGAAAGGATACAACTCTGGCACACACACACACACACACAACACATTCATATCCTTTCCTGACTTTAAGCCACTCAGTATTCCTTTATTCTTGAATGACTGTTTTGCAACCCATGGAAAGGTTTTCATGGGCACAATGACGTGTCTGGAATTCCCATTCTTCCTTAAGGTTATCCCTCGTTGGTGATTCTTTGCACAGTCAATAAAATGCAAGAAAACATCTTTCTGGTATTTGCGGCTCGGAGCCGAGATCCATCAGATGTCAGAAATGATAGCCCTCTTTCGTTTCTGGCAGCTTCCTGCTGATGTGCTGTTACAGTTGTTATTGAGTGGCCATCAGAAAAACTTTACTTGCATGTCATATTAGTGACATTGTTTTAAAATTACCACATTCAGTTGGTAAACCTCTCTTTGAAATGGGTACAAATACAGATGTCTTTGTTATTTGGCTTTCCTGCCAGTGTGGCATATAGTAATGTTGACTAAATATTTATTTGTTGAATGATAAATGGAATGTTGAAAAGCTATGCAGGGTATAGTTACAATGATTTTGGAAGGTCCTGTCTAAATCTTGGACTGAACGTATACATGGAATGGGCTGGAAAAAAGTGTCACTATCTGATTACTAAATCATTTCCCTCTTGACCACTTTTCCTTTCCCCTCAACCAGTTATAGCATTGGTTTCAACTAGGTCATTGAAGGTAAGTCAATATTACTTCTTTCTATACTTTATATATATTTTGGTCTCTTGGGGAGTTTGCTGGATGATCTTTACAGGAAAACGGGCCTAGAACTTTCCCTTTTGTCCAAGTATGTTGCGTCAACATTTGTGGCATTTAATATTGCCACATTAGGGCTCCTTCCTTACCTTTTGGGTTAACCCAAATTCACTTCTCTTACTTTTAAACAGTAACAACTTTGGGAAGGATGAAGCTAAAATTCAGAGCAGGGAGAGACGGTTGCAACAATTCCAGTCACCCCCCCAAAGTCGGAGCTTGAGTCTGAAGAGCAAGGTGCTACTTTATTTTGACTTCATAGAACAAAATGGAAGATTTGAAGAATCCAAAAGTCTAGGTGGTAAAGTTGGCACATCCACAAGCTGATAAACAAGGCTCACTATGAAGACACAGGTGCCAATTTCCCACTGCAGTTTCCATAGTGACACAATCCTGGTGCTGTATGCTCATGACACAACCAACAGAGATCAAGCATCCAGAGCTCTGACTCACTTATAATGTCCTTCAGGCACATGGTGCAGGAGGTTCGGCTAAGAGGGCTCAAGTTCCTAGCCCAAATGCCAGTGGTCTGAACACCATCTGCTTTGAAGTTGGCTTTTTTCAAGGTTTACAACTTTGGAAGCCTTTTGGAACAGTATCGCTCCATCCATGGTCTCACTATGAGCTGGAATGGACCACTCAATGGCAGTGGGTTCTTTGCAGTTTAGATATATTTATGGATTCAGCATTGGCTTGAGTAAAGTAGACTTAATAGCCACCAATTATCTTAGGCAATGGAACTGTTGGGGGTAGGATAAAGAGGGCTCATGTTGTATTATGAAAGTTCTTAACGAAAATGACTTCAGGAAGTTGCTATTTTTTGGCTTCCCAGCGTGAAATGAGATACTTCCTTTCAGAAGAGTCTGAATAGAATAACCTTCACAAGGAAGAATTCCACGCTTGGGCATTACTTTAAGAGGCATTACTTGGGCTCATAGTATGACATCAAACTTTTAGTTTCTAGGCTTTGATTAAACAGTTAACATAAGGGACCTTTTTGAGCCTGAACTAGGACTAGTGTCATTCATCCAGTAAGATAAACTGCACATTTTGAATGTTCATAACAACCAAAGTTCTCATTTTGCATCAGCTCAATAATTATAATATTTTGCTTCCCTAAATAAGACTCCTTGAAAAAACAAAGCATCCCAGGAGTCCAAGAATCCGTATTTCCTCAGCACCTATCTACCTTCTTTCTTCATTCAGTGTTTATTGTATCACACTTTAATTATGTTTCCACATTTACTTATTTTAAAATACTGAATGTAATTAACTAAAGAAAATGGCTTTTGGTAAGACGCTAGTAAGAGAGGTCACCTCCTTTGGGAAACTACATAAACTCCCCCAAATTTAATGGTGGTAATTGTCCAGGGAATTAGGGCACAAGAACTTTAAGTCTAGAGAATAATTTTGTAGCCTCTTCTTTGTGATTTTGGTAAACATGGGGAAAATTAAACCGAGTTATCCTACAAATTTAGATAAGGTGGAAAGGAAGAGAAACTATATTTCAAATACTTAAAGTCCTAAGGCACTAAGAGAAAATAGTACCCTTTACTTTTGGTTGGTGCTTTATCTTTTTTTTTTGGGGGGGGGGGAGCATCACTGCCCTGGTGGGAGTAGGAGGTCCAGCCTTGCTCCTGGAGAGCTGCTGCTGGATTTGAACCGCCAGCCCAGTGGGCTACAGTCCCACGCACAACCACTATGTCACCAGGGCTCAGTCCAAGGCTTTGTCGTTTATAGAAGTTGATGATATGCAACGATGGGAGAAAGATGGGGTTTTCTACTCCCATGAAAAGTTAGTCTCAGAAATCCTCAGCAGCAGTCCTAGTGTCGTCTGTAGGGCTGCTCTGAGGCAGAATTGACTTGAGAGCAGTTTTTCTTTCTTTCTTTTTTTTGAGACACGTAATTTATAAAGCTGCACAAAAGAGAAGCTCTGTGAGGTCACACAGACACTTCATCTGGTCCGTGCAGATGCTGGAATTAAGCTCCAGGTCCACTGACCTCTTGTGGAGCATGGACGACCTGAAAACCTCGAAAGTTCCTTGCAACTGGTTTATGCATTCCTATCTCAATTGATTACTCGTCCATTTGGGTTCAAATGAAAAAAGCAAAACAAAACATGACTGCTTAATTTTGTTTCTAATTCCATACAGGGAAATTAAAAAAAATGACTATTATTCAGAGTGTTATAAATGCTTCAAAATGGTTGCAACCACTACCAAGCATTATTAAAAGTCATATAATAATTTCATCACAAAACTAGGACAATGATACTCTGATGTCATCATTTTCTGATAAGCCATTTCTCATTTATACTCACAAATAAATCTTTAAATGCTAGAAAATGGGATTTTATCAGGCAGATAAATTCTTTAATGGTAACATTAATTTGTATCTGCTAGGTACTTCATGGTTTCCATGGGAGTCAATTTGAAGATTAGTACAGCAGCCAATTAAAAAACAAAACAAAAGAAAATTGCAAATTCACCTTCACTGAGTTGACTCCAACTCATGATGACAGAGTAGGAATGCCACTTTGGGTTTCCCAGACTTTAAATCGTTACAAGAGTAGCCCAAAGAGTGCCTGGTGGGTTCAAACTGCTGATCTTGCAGTGAGCAACGCAATGCACAGCTCAGTCCTGAAATAGGCTCTAAACAAGGGAAACCGATTTGGAGATAATGTTGAAGTTTGGAAAGCAGACAGACTTGTGAGGCGAATAAAAAGAGAAGGGGCAGAGGAGAGGAACTCAGGGCCCAGAATGCATGGGGTAGACAAGGAAGAGATCAAGCAAGGAAGACTATGTGGTCTAAGGATAGGAGGGTTTTGGGGTGATGGAAATGGTTAAGCACCAGCTATAAAGTTATCTGTTCAAACCCACCCAGAGATACCTGGGAAGACTGGCCTGACAATGTACTTCTGAGAGGTGGCAACCTCGAAACCGTAAAATCTCTACTTGGCATACCAGTGTCACTGTGAGTTGGAAGTGACTGGATAGCAAGTCATAATGGGAAGAGGCATGGGGAAGGAGACTTAAGAAAGAGCGGTGTCGCAGAAGTCAAGAAAGAGCAAGACCTGATGGTGTTAGGGAGTGAAGACTGGTCTCAGAAGATGAGGATCAAGATGTCTTGGAGGTCCTGCATTGACAGTCAAATGATGGGGGTTGAAGGCAGACTGGAGAAATGTGAGGAGAAGAGACCCCAAGTTTGGATGATTCTTTTGAGACATTTCGTGACATTACGGAGCCCGAAGGAGCGATAACAAAAGGAGAGTGAGAACAGGTTGGACTGATGCTCTACCAATGGGCCTCAAAACGTTTACAGAAAATGGAGCTGAAAGACAAGGGAGGTTTTTTTTTTTTCACAAATGTTTTGAAGTCCTCTTCAAATATGCTCAGCCTTTGGTATATTGGTGGCCCATAAATTGGAGGTCGAATATGATCTCATATACCCTAAGGCAGGAGTCCCCAAACTTTTTAAACAGGGGTCAGTTCACTGTCCCTCAGACTACTGGAGGGCTGGACTACAGTTAAAAACAAAAACAATGAACAAATTCACTGCAGGCCCAGGATGAGTTGGCTGCTAAACAGGACCGATAGCAGTGGCAAAAACACCCAGCGGGTTGGACAAATGTCCTCAGCGGGCTGCATGTGGCCCGAAGGCTGTAGTTTGAGGACCCCTGTCCTAAGGAGAAATGACTTTATGGGAGTTGTGTTCATGGATCTCATCATAAGGATACAAGAAAAAAAAATTACAATATACAATCTCTCCTAGAATAAATGTGATGTCGTATGAATTATGGAGAAGTACACAAAACACATGGGACAAATGACTACAAATTTGAAATGCACATATGAGGCAAAATGTCAGAAATGTTAGAATTTTAAAATTAAAAATAAAAGCTCTCTTAATAAAAGAGCTGGAAGAAGATAAAGGCATAATAGAGTTGGCACCAATCATTTGGTTACAATTTTGTAAATGCTTATAACTGAGAACACAGGTTTTTATCTAAAACAAGAAAATGTTATTTTAAAACAATGTATTTACATAGTGTTATCACCAGTAATTTCCAATAAGTCCATCCAAGAGGAAAGAACAGTCCCTGAAGTAAATGGTGCCAGAATAACCAGATCTCCACAGGAAACAGAGCAATTTGAGCCCACACCTCACACCATATGAAAAAATTAACTCAAACTATATTAAAGACTTAAATATAAAAATGAAAATTTATTAACCCCCTAGATGAAAATGGAGGGGCATAACTTCAAGACTTTGTTTTGGTAACACATTTTGGGATATGACACCAAAAACATTAGAAAAAGAAAAATAACATAGATAAATAGACTTCACAAAATCAAGTTATTTTTCTGCATCTAAAGATTTTGGCACAATCAACAGAATGAAAGAAAGTATTTGGGAACCATATGTCAGATGAGGATTTAAGACACTGAATGCATAAAGAACTCCTACAACTCAACAGTGAGAAGGCAAACAAAACAAAATAGAAAGGAGACTTGAGTGGACATGCAAAGAAGATAAGCAAATGATCCAAAAGCACATGACAAGCAGCTCAACGTTATTAGTTAAATGCTATCCCAAACTACAATGGGACATTACTTCACACCCGCGAAAGAAGTCATCATCAGAAAACCAGAAAAACAATTGTTGGTGAGGATGTGGAGAAATTAGAATCCTTGAACATTGCTGCTGGAAATGTAAAATAATGATGCAGTTGCTGTGGGAAACTGTTTGGTGGCTTCTCAAAAAGTTAAATATGGAATTATACATAGGACCCTGCAATTCCATGCCTAGGTAGAAACCCCAAAGATGTGAAAGTAGGGACTTACTGCAGCCTTTTTCATAATAGTTCAAAGGTGGGAACATCCCATGTGTCCAGCAACACAAGAAAGTAAATACAAAACGTAATGTGTAACAGTAGATGATATGGTGAAACATTATTCAGCCACAAAGAGAGAGGGAGTCTTGAAAACATTATGTGAAGTGAAATGAAGACATACACAATAGGACAAGCAGTATATGGTTCCACTTTTATAAAATTTCCATGTTAAGAACCGTGCAGAGAGTCTACAGTTTTATTTGTGGTTGGTTACCAGGGACTGGGGAAGAGGTGTGTGTGTGTGTGTGTGTGTGTGTGTGTGTGTGTGTGTGTGTGAGATTTGTTGAAGGGGTACTGAATTTCTGTTTGGAGGGATGAAAAATGTTTGCAACTAAAGAGTGCTGATAGTTGCATGATAGGGTGAATGCCATTAGTGTCATTGAATCATGCATTTAAAATGGCAAAGATAGAACTACGTTCTTTGCTATTTATATGTATCGCCATAATAAAAAGTGAAAATAGTTCATTTGGATTTCTCCCCTTAAATTCTAATTAAAAGTGAAATAAGATTTATATTCAGGATATGTGTGTCTACTTAGAAACATTTCTTATTTATTCCCCTTCAATTTTCTATTATTGTCTGGACATGGTCAGCACTTCACTGTGGAAACGGGAAAAAGAAGAACTAATGAGCGTGTGGTATATCAAAGTGGGTGACGTGACTCCACATTCGGAGTCTCTTGCTGATCTCAACTTTGTGAAGACTTAGGCTGAATAAATAAAAATACTGCCCAGGGTTCTAAAAGGCTTCTCACAGGTGGATGCAACCCCTATTTGAGCGATGTGGGGTTGGCTGCTTTTATGGTACTCAGAGTGTCAGACTAACAAGTCATAACAAATGGCGAGTTAAATTAGACTCTGGGCAAGGCCTTCCTCAGTTCCAATAAATTCTGAGTTCAAGAGTTATGACTCAACAACCAATTCTTTCTGGAGAAAGTATTTGCGCTCCTGAGAGGTGCTCAGTGGCCAATTAGTTATCTGCACCTGGTAACAGGCACATTTTTTCCCGTAGGTCACTGGGGAGCCAGTTTTCAAGTTGCAATGTGTGGACCAGTCCCAAGTCCAATCACTAGTTCAGGCTATAATCAGCAGCTCTTCTTTGAACCAAGGTAAATATGTGCATCTGTGTATCCACGTAGCTTGTCTTTCCATAGTCCCTTGCACCTGCTTCATGGGCAGCCAAGGCTGGGTTCCCCCTGGAATGTATACCCCAACCTGGGGGGCTAGCAAGTCACAGGCTCCAACAATGTCAATGGCCATTCAACTCTTCTGACAACAGGCGATTGGAGGGTTCAGGTGTGTGTCCAGGATATGGAAATCAGTGCCCCTCACCGCTCAGTGTGTCTTGGCTTATTGCTTCGTTTGTACTGTTCTTATGATAAGAATCCATGTACGGGAGGCCCCCTAAGTTGTTCTCTGATTGGCTTCAGAATATTTTCCCTGATTGACTTTAGCAGGCTGAAAATGCCTCTGTGTACATGTTAATCTTTCACCCCATTCTCAGACATACACAAAGGAGTCACATAATTCGTGCTTTTTTCCCTTTTCTTTTTTTGCTTCCAGTTGAGGAAATCAGTACAAGCAAACTAAATCTTCTTACAGGGCCATACTCTGACCCTTGGGATCAACCTCCACGCTCATTCAGAGAGAGCTCCTCTCCTCGTGGCTTAACCTCGCTACCACTTATGTTAACAACACGTGCGGGCGGGCTGGGCACACACACAGGCCCTGTGAACTCAGCAGGGGAATTGTTCAGAAAGTGGTGCCTGCAGGAACTCCAGCAGACGTCTGGCAAGAGTCCCCACCGCTCTGCGATTATGTTAAAAAAAAAAATTGCAAAGGGGAGGAGAAAGATCAAACCCGGGAAGGAATGAGACAGCATGGAGGACCCGACTTAGTAAACAGAGCCGGGGGAAAGAGGTGAGATTCTCTACCTACACGGGAAGGCACATTTTCAAGCGAAGACCTAACTGAAATCTGATGACGACAGCAGCCAAGACTTCAAGAAAGACCGGAGAGTTTAATCCACACATGATAACGTTTTCACGGCTGTCAAACAAACACAAGAAGGGTGATGGGAGCATTGTAGGCAGCTAGATCCTTAGCTGAACTACCGCACGGAGACCCGCGGACACGTGCGTATTGATCCAATTCCATTCTAGGATTCAATGCATAACCCTTTACAACTGCTTTAACCAAGTGTTGGTGCCTCCTACAGCTCACGCTCTTCACAGAGGTGAACTTGCCTGCCTCGAAGTCCAAGTTCATCACCCGCGCCACACACAGTGCCCGCTGATCTTCCCCTGGGCCGACTGACATGCTCTCCATCTCCTTCTGGACGTCCACTCACTGCCAGGCCCTGTGCCAGGCACTTCACCCCCTTTAGCTACAATCTTTCCTAGAACCCTGCCAGAGTTGTTTGGACCCACATTTTCCAGCCAATTCAACTTCTCTTTCTGAAGGGCTCTGCTTGGCTCCCGGCTCTGGGCCTTGTGTAAACAAGCAGCTCTGCTTTTAGCCCTGGGTGGTAGACAAATCCCCAAAGGCTGCCACTAGCTAACTGGGAGAAATGTGTCCATTAAAAAAATCAATCAATTGGGCTGAGCCCCGGTGGCGTAGTGGTTGAGCGTGGGACTGCAGCCCACAGGCTTTGCGGATCAAATCCAGCAGCGGCTCTCCAGGAGTGTCCCGGCCCGCGGGACACTCGAACGTGGATTCCTGGGTCCGGAGCCTGAAAGATGAAGATGGGTAGGAAACGTGAAGAATGGAGACAAGACAGGAGTCTGATCAAGTCTCGTTTATTAGGGAGAAATAAACCAAGTTTATAGGGTAAGCAAACCTAGGCAACAAGCCAAGGCATGAAACAAAGTTATTTTCAAAGTTAACAAGTGAAGGTCAGCACTCCTGCAAGTCAAAGGATAATCACAAATGCTCTATTCACTACCTATATCATCTTGTCCAGCCTCGAAGGCCAGGGCCGTCCCCACAACCACCTTCCAAAGGAGGCCAGCTGTTCACAGCTCAAGGTCTATGCAAAAGTTACAAAAGTAACAGACCATAAATCTCAGCAAATGACCGTGACAGAGCTCAGGCTACGTGACTATAGCCAGGCCAAGCATGTCCGGCCTGGATGGCTCCGGACACAGGAGCAAGGCTGGGTAGCTCCCATGACCACCAGTAACGCTCCCCCCCCAAACAAACAAACAAAAACAAAACAAAACAAACAAAACAAAAAATCAATCAATTACCCGGTGGCATAGTGGTTGAGTGCAGGACTGTGGCCCACTGGGTTGGCGGTTCAAATCCAGCAGCAGCTCTCCAGGAACAAGGCTGGGCCTCCTACCAGAGGGCAATGATGCCTCCCCACCCCCCTCCAAATAATCAATCAATTAATGATCGAAACCTTGGTATATACAAATTCAATTTCAGAGATTACAGGTAAATTATAATCTACACAGGAACTTGCAAAACAAAACAACCTGAAACCAACTTTTAAATGGCACTGAAAAAGAAAAAACGAGTTCCCCAACCCCAACATGTGTTTTTACACATATCTGCATGCTCCAATTAATCTGCCTAACTGCTGGTGTGCGGCTGGACCGCCTTCATCATCTCTCTAAGTACAATGTATAATTTGTGGTCTGATTTCTAGCAAAAAAAAAAAAAAAAAGAGTGCACCTCATTTTGGCTCTCCCCATACTTAAGCCTATTTTAGAAAATTAGAGTTTAACCATAGCTTTATGTTAATAGTCTTAGAAAGGAAACGGTCCGCAGCTGTGGACAGGTCATTGATGTAGTAATGCTTCGAGAACCCGAGGAGAGATCTTATAATATTGTCCCGATGTGTGGCATAAAAGAGGGCTGGACTTCAAAAATCCATCTCCACTTGTCAAACATTATTAGGAAAGGAGGGAAAACAAAGATTTCTTGGATGATCCGACACAGTGGTGCGTTTTTCCAGTCCACCATGTTTCACTGGCAGAAATCCCCCCGCTCCCCCCAACCCCCATTGTAATAAACAACTGCGTAGTCCAAGGCTATGTTTGGAATATGGCAAATTTTCTTTTCTTTTTTAAGCCCTTGGCGCAAGAGAGCATTCTTATGGGAAATGGCTATTGTGTTTACTGTTATTTGATGATGAATTGTAATCTGATTAAAATATTTCTATAATAAATTATCCCGTTCAATAAAGCCATCAATAGTTTGGCTGGTTTCAAGATGTAATTTGCATTATAATGTACTAAGAAGTCCTTGATGAAAAAAATCTTTCTGCGTGCACTAGTTCCTATCAACATACATATACATACAAACTCACTGGGGTTTTCTCTCCTGGCTTAAAAGAATGGCCCACAACTTAAAAAGCTATAAAAATTCAAAATCGGAAAATACTATTAACATATCCCAGCTTAGTAAAGCATCAATTTAGAGCAAGAAGAACAAAGCTGAATTATTTGTTAATTGAGGGTGGTGATTATACTCAAGAGTGGACCAGTGGTATTATGAGGTGGTTTTCCTCTATTAGAAAATGGAAAGTACTGCTGTGTCATCCTATTTTTTGCTGATCTCAAGAAAATGCCTCCCCTCTGCCCTGTTTCCCCCCTGCCCGCCTCCCCCCACTCTCCGACCCCCGCACACACCTCTTTGAAGGCAAACATATTTCCTTCTTGCAGGTTGAACACTGATGCTGTCCTCTCACTGATTTATTTCCAAAGGAGTGAGACTAGTTCCAGCTTGGACAGGAATGGATCCAAGATGCAAAATAGGTACCTAGTGTCCCTTTGAATGAGCTTGTTCTGAATGAGCAGCTTGTTTAATGCTAGAGAACAAGCAGGCGGCTCACTGGACTCCAGACCTGGCCCTGTCTCTACTGGGCTCTGTGACATTGGGTAATCCATAAGAGCCCTTCTGGGCCCTTTTCCGAATCCACCAATGGCAACATTGCACTAGATGTTCTTTAATGTTCCACCTTGACCGAGTGTGGTTTTTCTTTTCCCCTTGACCTTTTTACCATGTTTTTGGTGACAGCTTCCATAACACACCAGTTTTTCAATCAATAATTTACATGCAAAATGTTCTGGGCATTGGCTGTAATCCCCGCAATGTGTGAACACTCTCCCCATTTCTTTCTTGGGTTCCCTTTTCCATTCATCTCTCTCATCCCCCTTCCCCCTACAATTCTTCATTTTCTGTTTTGTTGCATGTTACTTTTTGATCTTAGTACAGTGGCTTGTTCTAAGGCACAGCTTCTTCCCGTTGGTGGTGGTGGTGATGATTGAGTCCTAGCTATAATTGGGGGAAAAGGGAGCTCTTGGGAGTGCTTCAAGTGAGAAGACTGTCTTAGGGTGATAGTCTTGGGGGTTCTTTTAGTCTCTTTCAGGTCATTAAGTCTGCTTTCTTTTTTTTTGTCAAAGAGTTTGAATTTTGTTCTACACTGTGTACCCATTCTAACTGGGATCTTCTATTGGGATCTTGGTCAGGGTGGTCAGTAGTGGTGGCCCCACCTAGTTCTTCTGTTCTCAAGTGAGAAGAGACTGTCCATTCATGGGTTAGCAGGGTTTAGTTCTGGTTGTAATACAAATCTTGAGTCCCAGGTGTGTGTGTGCGTGTGTGGTGGTCTCCAAACAAGAAATGAAAGGCATCTGAAGAAATGATGGCTTTGCCCACTTAAAAAGATCAACTACAAGATTCAGTTATAATGACATAGATGAGAGGGTGAAATATATGATGACAAATAAGTTCATCCCGTGAGTGAACTCTAACTTATCGATAACATTTTCCTTGAAGTCTTGTGTTGAGAAGGATTCTGCTGGAGGGAGTGGTGGAATTCAGGCCACATGGCCGACATGCCAAGTTTAAATACAGAACTTAAATTTAAAATGACAACATATGGTGTGTTTTATAGTCCATTAGCTTGGCTTTGTGTAAATGAATATAAGATAAAAAAAGAGAAATACTAAATTTAATTATTTCCCTCCAAATTTCACTTGGTGCCTATGACTGTTTTTAATTACAGTGTCATGACTTTTACCTGAATTCCTCAAGTGCAAATACTTGCTTTTACAATTTATTCTCATCATATCTTTAGTGCAATGCAGAAAAGGAATCTTAAATATTTATTTCGGCATTTTATATTTTTATTGGTTTTGTAAACCACTGAAATTGTAGAGTGTACTTAGAACACGTTGATTCCATATGCAGTAAATCAACTGGAGGATGGACTACAGTGTAGGCCGTTTACAAAGTGAATCACTATCGCTAAAAATATAACTTCCTCCCCTCCCACCTCTAAAACCTGCCAACATCCAAACAACTACAAGATCACATGCTAGAGATCTGTGTACTACAGTCCAAGTTAAGTATATACATACCAAAGTGAAAAACCTCAAGGTCTTATTGATTAATGCTATGACACACTCACAATCAAGCATCAAAGGCAGTTTCCTTAGGACAAGTACAAGGGAAGGAAGAAAATGATTGCAGAGGCTATGAACATAAAAAGGAACCTTATTCGAGTATTTTAGAGTAAAGGCAAAATAGATGGAAAAGTTGATGGCAGAGGGCAAAGAAAAGACATTGAAAGGAAGTTAGACTGGACAGAACACTGGAGAAGTACAGCCCCAGACTTACCCTCACCCCCTTTCCTCAGGTTGCTTTCTAGGCTGGCCTCGCTTATCCTTTCTTACTTCCTGTCTCTCACAACCTGAGGAGCTCCCGAGGTCAGTAGTTCAAAACTTCCACAGTAGCGGATGGAAGCGTGGCAGGAAAAAGAAAGCAGATTGTGACAAGCCAAAAATCCCTCACATACGTATGTCTCTGTGGCTGCCGCAGTAACTCGGTATTCCACAAGTTGTAGAGAACCTAAGATATTGGGTATTCAAGGTCTCTCCATGAGGGGGCCAAAACATTCTAACACCAGGCAAGATTTAGGATCATTCAAGCATTTTAAAGGTCTTCAATTGCAATGTTAACTCGAGGGTAATTGATTGGGTCATTAGCTGGCCCTCCTCATTACCACAGAAATATTTTAAGGCGTATAACCAATATCTAGGACAAAGCCCTATAGTGTTGTTGATATTCGGTGCCATCGAGTCGGGTCAAATTAATAGTCACTCTATAGACAACAGAACAAAACCGTGCGCCATTCTCATAATTGTCGCATTTGAGCTTATTGTTGTAGCCACTGTGTTAATCCATTGTTCACTGCCCTCTTTTTCACCGACTCTCTATTTCCCCAAGAACGAAGTCCTTTTCCAGGGAGGTCTCTCCTGAGAACATGTCCAATGTACACGAGACAAAGACAAGTAATCTTCCTATCAAAGAAGCACTCTGAACAACTTGTATTCTTGTATTGAGGAAGTCCTTGGGTGGAGGTCCAATGTCCCTCTGCTGCCTTAATACTAACCCTTTACGTGTATGCACCTAGCTCTATTTCCCCATTATCATATCTAAGTATATCTACCCATGTTCATGCTTGTATTCAGACCTCTGTAAATGCTCTTTGCCTCTATTTCCTTTTACTTTCCTCTTGTCCCTACCTTGCAATCCGGTTGGAAAGGAGGATGGACATTGGAACAGATGGAAATCAGAAACAGGGGGAATCTATGACAGATGATCCCTTCAGGACCAGTGGAGAGAGTGGTGACACTGGGAGGATGGAGGGAGGGAGTAGAAAGGGGTAACTGATTATAAGGATCTACATATAACCTCCTCCCTGGGGTATGGGCAGTGGGGGAAGGGAGACATCGGACAGCATTTGACAAGACAAAATTATAATAGTTTATAAATTATCAAGGGTCCTTGAGGGAGGGGGTGGAAAAAGGAGGAGCTTAAGTGGAAAGAAAATGTTTTGAGAATGATGATGGCATCAAAGGTACAAATGTGCTTTGCATGCACATTTGTACAGATGGATTGTTCTAAGAGTTGGATGAGCCCCCGATAAAATGATTTTAAAAAAAAGAAAGAATAAAATGTTCTGAAATTGATTATGATAATGACTGAGCAACTATTCATAATATTACTGAAATACTAAATTGTATGGAATGTGAATTAAATCTGAAAAAATTATTTCTAAAAAAAATTAAAAAGAGAGAGAGAGAGAGAGAGAGAGAGAGAGAGAGAGAAGTACTCTGGCTCTCCTTCATCCAGGACAGATGTGTTTGTTCTTCTGGCAGTCCAGGGTACTCTCAATATTCCTCAGTAACAATTCAACTATATCAGCTCTCCTGTGCTCGTTCCCTATTCATTGTCCAACTGTCACGTGCGGATGAGGTAATTGAAAATACCCTGGCTTGAGCCGGGAGCACCTTCATGCTCAAAGTGACACCCTTGCTCTTAACCTTTTTAAGGACATCTGCCCAATGCCATGTTGCTGTTGCTGTTGTTAGGTGTGAGTCAGTTACATAGCGACCTCCGTCCATGAGAAGAAGCACTGCCCAGTTCTGTGCCGTCCTCAAAAATGATTTCTCTGCTTGGTCTCGTGGTTGCAATCATGGTGTCCATTCATCTCCCCGAGGGACTTCCTCTCCCTTTCTGCCCCTCCACTTTACCAAACATGAGCTCCTGCCCCAGGGACTAGTCTCCTGACAATATATCAAAAGTAAAAATCTTGCCCTCCGTGCCTCTAAGGAGCATTCTGGTTACACTTCTGCACAAAACAGATCAGTTTGTCCTTATGGAAGTCCATGGACTTTTCAGTGTTCTTCTCCAGCACCACAATTCACACGCATCCATTCTTCTTGGGTTTTCTTTATTCAATGTCCAACTTTCACATGCATACGAGGCAAAGGAAAATACCAGGTCTTGGGTCAGCTGCACCTTAGTCCCCAAACATCCTTGCTCTTCAATCCTTTAAAGGGGTCATGGGCAGCAGATTTACTCAATGCAGTCCAGTACTCGTTACTCAATGCAGTCCAGTACTCGTTACTCAATGCAGTCCAGTACTCGTTACTCAATGCAGTCCAGTACTCGTTACTCAATGCAGTCCAGTACTCGTTACTCAATGCAGTCCAGTACTCGTTACTCAATGCAGTCCAGTACTCGTTACTCAATGCAGTCCAGTACTCGTTACTCAATGCAGTCTAGTACTCGTTACTCAATGCAGTCCAGTACTCGTTACTCAATGCAGTCCAGTACTCGTTACTCAATGCAGTCCAGTACTCGTTACTCAATGCAGTCTAGTACTCGTTACTCAATGCAGTCCAGTACTTGTTACTCAATGCAGTCCATCCTTTGCTCTCTTGACTGCTGCTTCCATGAGCTTTGATTCAAGCAAGACAACATTTGACAACTTCAATCTTTTCTCCATTTATCAGAATCTTCCTATTGGTTCAGCTGTGAGGATTTGGGTTTTTTTTTTTTTTTCGTTTTTTTGGTTTCTCCCCCTCCCCGAGGATTTTTGATATTTTTATGAGTTGTAATCCCTACAGCAGGTTGTAATCCTTGATCTTCATGGGCAAGTACTTCATGTCCTTCTCACCTTCAGAAAGCAAAGTTGGGTCATCTACACATCACAGGTTGTTCATAAATGTTCCACCACTCCTGATGCCACATTCTTCTTCATGTAAGTCAGAGTCACTGGAAATTTTCTCTGAAAACATATTAAAGGAATCTGCTGAGTGGATACAATCCTGTTGCACACCTTTCCTGATTTAAAACCATGCAACATTCCCTTGTGCTGTTCACACATCTGCCATGTGTAATTTGCACCGGCACACAAGGAAGTAGTCTGAAATTCCTGTTCTTCTCAAGGTTATCCACAGTTTGTTAAGGTTCACACAGTAGAATCCTTTGGAAGACCAAATAAAACACAAGCAGATGTCTTTCTATTTTATTTGATGTATTCAGCTAAGATCTACCTGACAACAGCAATGATATTCCTTACTCCGTGTCCTCTTCTGACTCTAGCCTTACCTTCTGGCAGCTCCTGGTCTCTATAGGGCTCCAACTGTTGTTGGATGATCTTAAGCAAAATTTTACTGGCATGTGATATTAGTGATAGCACTTGATATTTGGGCATTCTTTTGGGTCACTTTTCTTGGGTACAAATATAAATCTCTTTCAGTTAGTTGGCCAAGTAACTATCTTCTAAATTTCTTGGCATAGATGAGTGAGTGCTTCCTCTGCTTGATCAATTTGTTGAAACATTTCAATTGGTATTCTGTCAATTCTGGAGCTGTGATTTTGGCTAATGCTTTCAGTGTCACTTGAACTTCTTCCTTCAGCACCAATGGCTCTTGATCATATGTGACCTGTTGAGATGGTGGAATGTTGGATAGTCCTTTTTGATACAACTCAATGATGGCTTTCTCCAGGAGAGCTGATTATGGACCCAAGCAAAACGAAATCCTTGAAGAATACCAATCCTTTCTCCGGTTATCTTGGATGTTGTCCTTCAGTCCAGTTGTGAGGATTTTTAATATTTTCTTTACACTGAATTGAGATCTGAAATAAAAGCTGGAGGCTTTGATTTTTATCAACAAGCCCTTCGATACTTTTCTGACTTTCAAAAAGCAAGGGTGCTTCATCTGCATGTTCCAGGTTGTGACTAAGACTTCTTCTAACCCTGTGCCACGTTCCTCTTCATGTAGCCCACCATCTTGGATTATTTGCTCAGCATAAGTTTGAACAGCTACAGTGAAATGAACCACTCCAACACACATTTGCCCTAATTTTATACCAGTGTTCCCTGGGTTTATTTGAACAAATACCTCTTGGTATGTATACTGGTTCTGTACGAGTACAAGGAATTGTTCTGGAATTCCCATTCCCCTCAATGCTAGGCATAATTTATCGTAATTCATGTAGTCAAATACCTTTGTAGAGTAAAAAAATTCAAGTAAACATCCAGCTGATGTCTTCACTGGTCCCATGCACACTCCTGAGTACAGAAGAATTTTCTGGCAGCTCTCTGTTAATATTTGTTGCAGTTGTCTTCAGGAAAATTTTACTTACCCATTCCATTAATGATATTGTTTGATCATTTCCACATTCTATTGGTTTATCTTTCTTTGGAATGGGCACAGATATGAATCTTTTCCAGTAAGTTGTCCAAGTAGCTGGCTTCCAAACTTCTTCCTTTTTTCCCCAAACCGTTTTATGGGGAGCCAATACAGATGTCATATAATTCCATAGTTCAATGACATCAAACAGCTTTGTGCAATTGCTGCCCCATTCAGTTCAAACCATTCTTTTCCTTCTTGAACTTCTTGATATCAGCTCCCTTTACCAATCCTCCTGGTCTTATTTCAAATGTTATCTCTATAGGTTCATTAATCCTGGGTTAATATACTGGAAAAACATGACAAAATTCAAGAGGGTCATCCTAATGACAAAATACATCTGAGATAAACTCCAATAAGCGACCCCCCCTCTCCCACCCCCTCCCCAACACAGAAAAATTTCCTAAACAGATCAGGCCTAATGTGTATCCAAGGGGAGTATTCAAGTTAGCTTTATCATTTTGATCTTCTATAGTCATCTCTCCAATGCACTACATTAACCTGCTTATTCCCATCTTTCTATTAAGCATGAAGGGAAATCATCAGAGGCTTATTTCCTATGTAGATCTCCCAAATGTATCTTGGGCTCCCATTGTCATCCATAGCGTTCTGCAAACCAAATTCCCACAGTTTAGGCTCTGATACTATTCCCTCCTTCAGTTTCAGATTATATGATTTACAATTCTTTGGTCGCTTGTTGATGTGCTTCTTTCAAGTAGACTCAGAGGAAATCTCATTTAGATGACTGCTCGTTTGCAAACAAGCTTATGCCCTAGACCCAATTTTATCTGATAGTTGGGCACCGTCTAATTTCTTCACCATCCTTTACTATAGCACTCATATGCTAGTGAGGCCTTCATCAGCTTGTTGACACAATTAAATTGGCATTCTGTCAGTTTTCGAAGCTTTGTTTTTGGCTAATGCTTTCACTGCAGCTTGGACTTCTTTAATATCATCAGTTGTTGACTATATAGTACCTCTTCCAAAGACTGATGTCAACAAATTCTTTTGTACAGGTATTCTGTATTCCTTCCACCATCTTTTGAAATTTCTTGCATCTTACTTTATTGTGCTCATAGAATATTTTAAAGTTGCAACTCAAAACTTTCATCCTTCTTCCTTTCTTTCAGCTTGATAGACTGAATGCGTTCTTCCTTTTAGGTTTTCTAATATCAGATCATTGTACTTTTTTCATTATGGCACTTCGTTTTTTCAAGTGTACCTAAGCAATTTTCTGTTTAGCTCTTTTACTTCATTAATTCTTCCATTACCTGTAGCTTGTCTGCTATCCACTTGAACTTGTTATTCCTGACCTAGTAAATAATTATCTGATTATTTAAACTAAAATATAAAAATATTTAAAATAATGATATGATTTAAAATGGCCAATAGCAATCCATTTCAGCTTCACTGATGCCCACGATATAGGTCTTCATGTGAGTTACTTCATTTTTGAAAGACTTGCGATTTTCCGGGATTGATACTGAATACATTCCATAATCCCACTATTCAAAGATCTTTGCAGGACTTTCTTCTCATTTTGACGCTTGCTCCATGAGCAAATGAAGGTCTCAAAATCTGTACTGTATCCATGTCTTTATGGTTGACTCCACTTTGGGAAGGCAGTTCTTTGCCATATTTGGAGCCCCTTTCAATCTGAGGTGCTCTCTCTTCCAGGACTATATCTGATAATGCTATTCCTTAGCATGGCAGTGACCAGTCCCTCACTGGTGGACAGCTTACTCCTTCTTCCTAATGTGTTCTTAATCTGAAAGTTCTATTGAAGCCTGTTCACCATGGTTGGTCCTGCTACAATTTATTTGAAATGTCAGTGCCATTGTTTTCAGCATAGAAACTAAAAAAAATTATAAAAAAAATCTGAAAACAAAATCTTCTCTCTTTTCTCTCCCTTTAACTTATTTTGCCCACAATTGCAAAATTAAAAAAAAAATTATTTGAACCTTAGGATTCACTAACTGCCACTGACTGACCTGTGAGATACAGGTAGATACACTCAGCAAATTAAACTCCACAATATGTGCTGATCAAAAGCTATCAAGATAAAGATGATACCTTCTGATGTGCATGCTTTCCTGACAAATAGAAAATTCACACTACTTTTCAAAGGGATACAACCTAAAATTTCCTGATGCTATAAAACGTAGCACAAAAATAGTCATCTATAATAGTTTTGTTGGGAATTTGAAGTCTAAAAAGTGTAATGGGAAACAAAATATACCTATGTGAAAGTGAAGCGGGGAAAACAAAACAAAACAGAAAAACCCTCAGACTTTCAAAAATGTTCAGGTTGTAAGAAAGGAAAAGGTTCCATGCTCTAGATTTCATTTAAATGAGGAAAAAAGAGATACTATGTTGGGTGATTGGCACCCACTTATAATGAAATTAAAATGCACTCATTTTATCTTTCTTATATTTATGGAACAAATTATTCTTCCTGAAGGCTCTTCCTGGATTTTTTACCTTCAAACCTGAATTCTGGGCTGAAATTCTGTAAATGTCACATGAAATGAGTTTATTTAAACTGAACAAGCACACTGCAGAAATAATGTAATGACAGAAAAAGCCAGCCTTTTAACACGAGGAATAATTTTATCTGGAAGTCTGCACAGCATGTGCATGATTTAGAAAAAAAAAGTCGTGCTATTGTTAGAGATGACCTTGTACGTGTGTAGGGCAAGGGCTCTGAGGAGGAAGAATTTTTGGAAAGTTTGTTCCCAAAGGGCAGGAACTTTAAGACCCCAGTGCCTAAAACAAACAACAAGGAAGTGGCACAAATATTCCATCTGGTAAAGACAGGCCTCTCCCATCCGCTTGGCACTCCTGCCACCACTCTTACTCTGGGGTCCAACAAAAGTCCTGGGGGACATGGCTCTTGCAAAGCCAAGTCAGTGAAAAAGACTCATTCCTCAAAGATATCAAAGGTTCCTCAGGAGAATGGAAACTAACAGAATTTAAAACACCTGTTCTAAAATTAATCTTGTTCAATCCCTTTTGCTGGTGGGTCAAGGGTAATATTGTGCAGAATGAAAAAAGTACATTTTAAAGAAAGAAGATAATGTTCTAAGGTAATGTTTAAGCCAAATATACGGGGAGAATAAAAACAAACCAATATTCCAAATTTAATCTAATTAGTCCTACCACATATGGATTTTTATGTTAATATATTAATTCACCTATTAACCAAAGAACAGAGAGTGTTAATCTACTAAACCTAAATGAACATGTGAATGAATGACTATATGAAATAAGAAAGCTGGTCTAGGTAAGAACCAAAGGGAAATATTAAAGAAAATTAAAATGATGGCTAATTTTATAGTTTGCAATAATTATAAAAATCGCATCTATACCCATATGGAAAACAGATTTCCAGGTGACACCTTATATACTGTTGCCAAGTAAATCTAGTAGCATATGGAATTAGGATAAGCTGCATGCTTTACTTCATTGCGATGGGACTAGGATAACATTCACCTTCTTGTTTTAAAGTAAAGACACATCAGGACGCTGAAGTTGAAAGGTTAAGTGTACTCTCTGTGTAGTTGATCAATGTAGACCTAATCTAATCAGGGCTTGTCGCAGGCAGCACTGCTCTGACCCAGGCTTCTGGTTTCCACTCGGGTAAGATCGAACCAAGATGTAGGCTCTAGGCCTTTGACCTGCGGGAGACCTTGTCCGTGCTCGCCGAGAGTTCTGGGTAACAGCCGGGGAATTTGCCTTTCAAATCAATAACATGTGCACTGTGCTAATACGACACATGGCTTTGAAATTAAAATGCAACATGATCGAGTGCTTCAGGATATTTTAACAACTAAGAGAAAGATTATAGTTAGATAAAACTGGGCTTTGGGGTGACTTTTAACCATTCATGTTTCTCTCTGTTTCTTTGGACTAGACAAATTTAATTTTATTGTATTTCTTAAGAATTTGCTAGAAAAACACAAGTTCGGCAAGTTGTTTCATGGTTGATTGATCTTGGGGAAATGGGGATGTTGTAAGGTTTCTCGGCGACATGTGTCACCTATTAGATAGTTAGCTTTTTCTATTTCCATCTGAGCCAAACCAAATTAATTAGAAAGTGGTTTGAATTACAAGCTAAATACAATGAAAAGTAATGAAAACAAAAAAATGACATTTAGGTCATCAATAATATTTCTGAGGTAATTTGGCATTGATTTTTCTTGCTTTCTATGATAAAGAGCTTTCCAAGTTGTCAACCTGACAGTTTAACCCCCAGTAGTAACAACCCCAGGCGTTAAGAGTACAAATTTAATAATGGGGCAGAGTTTCTGTTGTTGTTGTTCTCATGTTGTTTTTCCTGGAAAGCAGTTCTCAGGGTGTAAGATAGCCTGATTAAGCACATATCATGAGAAGTCTTCCAGTTGCACAATCTGGGAACCATTCAAACATGTAACTTTTTTATTAACACAGGACAACTCAAAGATGTCAAAGGCTCGGACAAAATTGAAAAACAAACAACTCGGGACCACACATTAGTGTTTCTTCTTCTTTTTAAAAATAATTATGACATTTTTAGCAACGAAGCCATCTTCCTTATTCAAAGTAAAATCTTGCCTCCCACCCCCCTGCCCCCCAATAAGTTAGAAGCTTAATACTTCAATTTGTTTGAGAATATCCGAGGCCCAAGAAAGTCCTTATAATGACTTTGACAATTTTTGCATAGAAACAACACCACCACAAACAAGAAGCCAGTGGTGCAAAAAGATCTGCTGGAAAAGACCCAACTTCATTCCTGGGAGAAAAGTAATAATACAAGTGAGACAGGACTTATTGTATTGAGCTGGATTTCCAGCTTGCTAAACTCTTGGGAAGTATTGGAGGAGAACTTCACTTCCCTCTCAATCCTGTGCCCCCGTGATGTGCTGGTCTATGATAGTGTCAGCCCTGATCCCACACTCAGCAGTTGCTAGCCGGGGTCTGAGGTGTGGGCAGGTGTCCTTGAAAGCAGGCTAGAAGCCCTGTGTTCTCCTGCAAAAGTCACAGTAAGAAGTCCCTTCTCAATTCAATCCCAGCGGGGTGTGTGCTTGCGGTACTCAGAATGCTGTTCTTGGAAGTGTCAGAGGGTCGCCAGTGTCAAGTGGTGTTCTGAAGCAGCCCCCGGGAGATTCCCTAAGGACAGCAGCTGAGATCACAGCAGCACCTCCCTCACCTTGAAGGCACTCTGTTGTGGCCGGCCAGCTTGGAAGGCTTCATTTCTGCGTGGAGTTGAGTACCACATGGTTTATGAAACCCGCCTGATACCCACGTCTTCAAAGTCCATGTTTCTTGTCATAGTTTATGAGATCCCATGGGATCTTCTTTCTCAGAAACCTCCCTTCCCACCCTTTGCCCGTGACCTCCCACCCACCTAGCCACTCACCCCAAGTCACAAGAACTCAGAAGCAGTTCTCTGCTGGGCCAACTTCTCCAATACTTGCCGGTTTGATGAGTTTGCCTTACTTTCCATGTTCCTTTCTTCTGCCCTCACCCCACTTGGGTCCACTTAGATTGAGCCCTGGTGGCACAGGAGGTTACACGCTTAGCTGCTACTTGTAGGGTTAGCAGTTTGAACCCTCTGGTTTCTCCACAGGGGCAAGAGGAGGCTTTCTCCACCATGAAAACACATGCTCCAACTTCATGTCTACCCCAGTGAAAACGGAGAGCTCATGATAGACTGGCAGAACCACCGACTTATTCATAGCAAATACTTTTATTCAGCAACACAAAGGCAACTATACACACAGTCTTTCCCAGAGGGAACACACAGACATCAAATGGGCTCTATCCTTGGGAAAACACAAGGGAGAAGCTCACGGTCAGCAGCTGAAACCAGACCAGCAGATTACTGTGGAACAGACCATCAATTGCTCCCAGGTAATTTCAGGATAAAGCAGAAGAAAATGAAAAGAAGTCCACAGGAGCCAAAATACGACTCTCAGTCTACCCCACCAGAGTTTCAAAAAGATCTCAGGAACAGACTTGATGCATTGAATTCTCGTGACACCCGATGAGTTGTGGGAGGACGGCAAGGACATCATCTATGAAGACAGCAGGAGGTCATGAAAGAGACAGAAAACAGACAAGACCCAGTGGATCTCAAAAGGAACTCTGAAACTTGTTCTTAATTGTAGAGTAGCTGAAGCAAATAGAAGAGAGGACACAGTCAAGGAACTGAATAGAAAATTTCAAAGGACAAAGCCAAATATTATAAGGAAATGTGCAATGAAGTAGAATTAGAAAATCAAAAGGGAAGGACATGCTCATCATGTTTGAAGGTAAAAGAACTCAAGAAAAAACTGTAAGCCTCAAATTGCAGTTTTGAAATGTTCTACATACAAAATATTCACGATGCAGGAAGACTCAAGAGAAGATGGACAGCATACACAGAGTCATTGTACCAAAAGTCAACAGCCCACTGGTTCAGGAGGTAGCATAAGAGCAAGAACCAATGGTGCTGATGTTCAAACTGCACATCAAAGGCATTAGCCAAAAACAAGGCTCCAGGAACTGATGGAATACCCACTGGGAGGCGTTAGGAAGCTGAAGCAGCACTGGTTGCACTCACTCCCCTAAGCAAGGAAGGGTGAAAGACAGCTGGGTGGCCAACTGAGAAGAGATCCATACTTGTGTCCATTCCAATGCAAGGTGACTCCATGATTATGATTATTACTAATATTATTATTATTGCACTATTACTATTGTGCTCAAACTATAGAACCACATCACTGATATTACACACAAGTAAATTCTGTTTAAAATTAATAGCAGTTGCAGCAGTTCATTGATAGGGAATGCCTATTAAGTTCAGACTGGATTCAGAAGAGGACATGAACAAGGGATATCATTGCTGATGTCAGATGGATCTTGGCTCAAAGCAAGGAATACCAGAAAGATATTTACTTATGTTTCCTTGACTATGCAAAGCAAACTACTGTGTGGGCCATAAAAACTGTGGGCAACCTTGGGAAAAAATAGGAATTCCAAAACAATTTATTGTGCTCATTGAGAAATTATACATGGACCATGTACAAGAGGCAGCTGTGTGAATGGAAAACTGCATGGTTTAAATCAGGAAATGTGTGCATCAGCGTGGTATCCTTTCACCACATCTGTTCAATCTGTATGCTGAACAAAATGAAGAAGACGGCATCAAAGTTGGAGGAAGGCTTATTAACAACCAGTGGCAGACAGATGACATAAGCTTGCATGCTGGAAGGGAAGAGGACTTGAAGCACTTGCTGCTGACGATCAAGGACTGTAGCCTTCAGTCTAGATTCCAACTCAGTGTGAGGAAGACCCAAATCCTCACAACTGGACCAGTCGGTCACATTGGGCCACATAGAGAAGAGGTTCAAGCTGCCAAGGGTCTTGTCTGACTTGACTCCATAATCAATGCCCAGGGAAGCAGTAGTCAAAAGACACAGTACAGGACGTACGCCCGCTGCACAAGACCTCCTCAGAGTATTGAAGAGTAAGTCTGTTACGTTGAGGATTAAGGTGCCCCTGACCTAAATCATGAAACTCTCCATTACATCTATGCATGTGAAAGTTAGACACTGAATAAGGAGGACCAAAGTAGAATCGGTACATTAGAATTGTGATATTGGAGTTGAATATTGAAAGTACCATGGACTGCTAAAAGGACAAAACTGATCCGTACTGGAAGAAGCAATACCAGAGTGTTCCTTACAAGCAAGGATGGCAAGACTTTGTCTCACATACTCTGGACATACTGTCAGGAGAGATCATTCGCTGGAAAAGGGCCTCCTACTTGGTAAAGTGGAGGGACAGCACAAAGAGGAAGGCCCTCAGGAAAATCGAAGACACTGTGACTGCAAGGGGTGCAGGCATAGGAACAGTTGTGGAGATGGTGCAGGAGCCCGCAGTGTTTGCAGTGCTTTGTTCACACAGGGTTTCTATGGACCAGAACTGACTCGAGGGCATGCATATAGCAGCAGCAGCAGCAACAACAACACGACTGTCGTAAAAAATGCCAGTCTCAGAAATGCACCAGGGAAGTTCCATTCTATTGTGTAGGGTGTTTCTGAGTTGAAATGGACTCGATGGCAGAGAGTTTGGTTTCTGAGTTTTGTCCTCTTCTCTGACTAGCATTAGAATGGCTGGCCATCTGTCAGAATGAAAGCAGCAAACATCCCAGGTGTCCTGAGTGAGTGTGCCATCTCACATGAGCCACTAGTTATATGTGTTATTAAACTAAAACTAAAAACTATATAGTTTCTCACTTACACTAGGTACATTTTAAGTGTTCCATAGGCACACATGGCTAGAAATTACTGTACTTTGCAGATATAAAACATTTCTGTCACTGCAGTATGTCCTCTTGGACAATGTTAGCTGAAGGAAGAGAGAGTTCTTGGACAGTCCCATTCTCTACGGGACCAATAGCCCTAGACTTTGAAAACCCCTAAAGTCGTAGATGAGGTTAAAGAGACAATTCCAGTCAAAGTAGTTGTATGAGGTTAGGCCTGTGGCTTTTAGGGTGAGAGAAGCTGAAGGGGAGCTTATCAAACACTGAAAGCACGCCTAGGATATTTGTTTTATCTGGATCTTAAAAGTAACACCAAGAATGAGTGTCACTTGTATGAATGTAAGTCTGAACACTAACAGATGAAATATGGATAGAATTACACTGCTATTATTACAATTGTGCTAATACTATCAGTTCAACACTATCTTCAGAAATCAATCTGTCCAAAATTGATACCAATTTTCCTCGAAGAAAATAACCCTCATGGTGATGTGGAGACAGACACAGGCATCACTGCATAGGGTGCTCCCAGAATTGTTGGAGACAAGTGGGAAGAGGCCACCATGGGAGAGTAAGATCCATCAAGAGACAGCATACTTGTTCACGACACAGTCAGGAACCTCTTACCCCGGGAGGCTTGGGTCAGGCACAGGATGGAAGGGGGGAAAGATGGCTTGAATCCTGCTGAGATGACGGTGAGCACATGTTAGCCTAAGTCCAATGAAGAGCTGACTGGGAAATGGACTGTTCATGGGACCAGGCTCTATTTCCCTAGATCTGAAGAGCTCTTCAGAGAAGCAAAATAGGTATCTACTGATGTAATGAATCCACCTTACCTGAGACCCTTGGACTGGATAGCTTTGAGAATGAAATCGATCAGATTTAGAAATTTATAACTACCATGCCTCAGATTCATGAAGGGGAAGTAGTAAGAGGTGGTCATCACAAAAATTCATATTTCTGCAGCAGAACATTTGCACCAACTCCAATCATGGAAACCTCTGAACAGTCTCATGTGAGTTCAGTTCAGTTTTCACAGTCTAATACGTTTTGGTGACCCTTCATAAGAAAACAAATGAGTTTTCAGAGCTTCGTTTATTAAGAACTGTAGGCAAGAGACTGTCAAATTTGCTTTAAAATATGATGTGCTAGCAGAGAGAATAACTGTTTATACGAGATCTAGAAAAGGGGAACACAAAGAGGGTGGACAATTGTGGGCTAGTAAGAACCAGGTTCCCATCAGTGTGGAAATTTCTTAGAAACAAACATTCACGTACAGGACTACTGGATTTAGGCAGTGAGTTTGGCTTGTGTGAGTTTATTCCTTTTAACTTGCTCAGTTCTTGTGAATGGATAAAACAGAAGCCTGAAACCAGGCAGTGGTCCACAGACACCTGGCTTGGGAAACCTTGAAGCCCTGCTGAAAATATCAACCCACCTCCCATTCATCGAGCTCTGGTTCCTAGGCCTGACTGAGGACTGGAGTCAGCTGCGACACGATTTCAAATCTACACCGTACAGACTTGTGTATTCACTAAGTTTTCCAGGACATGTTAAATACAGTGTTTGTGGTAAAATTAGGTGCCTTGGCTTATATTCGAGTCAGTTTATACTCAAGTACATATGGTATATCAACCAACATCCAGGAGAATACACACTTGTACACAAACAGTAGAATCTCTGGTTTGGAGGCCCAAATGGTGGGTCTCCTGCTCTGCAGGAGAAAGAGGTGGCTGTCAACTTCCATAGGTTTCAGTCTCCAACATCCCTTGGTCTGTGCTGTAAGGTGGCTATGGGTCAGAATTCAACTTGACGACAGAGGTTGGTGGGAGTATGAGTCCAGGTAGTTCTAATGAGCAGTAGTTTGAGAACCACTGCCCTGGTGATTAGAACATTCTTCATGAGAAACAGTCTATTCCGCTAGGAACTTAAATAGAATATAGTCCCTAATACTTAAATAAAAAAGGATTGGACAAAGTTGTCTTCCCAGGGCGCCTGCTGGTGGAGAGGCTTACACGTGCGGCTGCGAGACACCAGATCAGCCGCTTGGACCCCCCTGCCATCAGGAGAGACTGGAAATTGAGGCTATTTGTTTCGGTAACGATGTACAGGGTCATCAACCCAAAGGAGGGACCTACTCTGTCCTAGGTGGCCGCTCTGAGTCAGAATTAACCCAGTGCCAGTGACTTATTTTTCTTTTTCAACTTTTTAAATCATCTCCTTTGGACACTGGAAAAGAAAAGTAAGCTAAGTTTAAAAAGACAGGTTGCTTGATGGGGAGCAAGGATCAAGTGAGGAAAGATGGGGGAGAAAAAGGGAAAATCACCCCCTCTGCCTGGGGGTTTCGAAGAGTCCACAGGCGAATGCTGATATCATTCAACTTCATTTTCTTCCACCAACCTTCTGAAGCCCAAGGTCTCTTTAGTTTGCCTTATAATTACACAATAGAAGAGCTTTTTTTTTTTGTTAATTAAGAAAACTACTGGGCCAAGAGAAGCACTCTGGGTCATTGACTAATTAAAACAACAACAACAACATTGTTTACCCCATTGTTTCTCAAGCTTCAAAGCCAAGAACACCTTCCCAGGCCTCTTGGGAACAACACAACACAAAGATGTGCATGAGAGTCAGGTTCTCAGCTCCCACTGCCTGGTCTCTGCCCCCAGCAAGTGCGGCTTTTAAGGAGGGCAAAGCCTCAGGTGTCATCTTTGGTAAAGTGGTGGGGATGATACCCAATGTGCAGGCTGCTCAGTCTGATGTGAGGACTCTCAGGGAGCTTAGAGGGTGATATGGCTTCTCTGCCCTCACCAGAAGACTTAGGGGTGATGCCTAACTCTGCCTATGAACATAATCTCTTTCACTCCTCTATCTATGGCACACATTTCTCATAGGGAATCTCAGGTAGACTCCGCTAGTTTTACTTTTTCAGATACATCCCAGACCTAACAGTAACCTGCATTCAGGCCCACAGCGGGGCTTTAAGGTCTTCCCTGGAAACGGCTTGACTCTGGGGTAGTCCTTTCCTCATGTGTTTCAGAGAGCTTTGTTCTTCTTTGTGCTTCCCACCTTCATGGCGAGAGCTCGTGTTCTGGGTTCTGCTTGATCTGTCAGCTCAGCTCAGACCTGGGCCCAGCTGTCTGTCCCGAGGAAGGGGCTCACCAGGAGGGCAGCTCTGGCTCTCCCACCACTCGAATGCCTGCTGGTCCACCCCCTTGCCGTACAGTAGATGCTGACTCAGAGAAATGCCCTCTATCAAGCCCACTGTAAATCTTCACGGAAATTACCACACTCTTTCCCCATGGAGTGGCTACTGGGTTCCAACAGCTAACTGCTTGGATTGGCTGGCATTTAAGCCATGGTTCTGCCACTGGCTAAAGTCACCGATAGACATCTGGTAGCTGCTCATAGGAAACTCATTTGTTAGCTGGGCTTCAGGAACCGGGCATGAAGCAGGTGGGTGCCCCACAGACAAGACCTCCCAAGTGAAAGTTCTCCTTTGTTCATCCCCAGGGACTGCTAGATGCAAGAAGCTGGCGAGGACAGCTACAGGTCACAGCAGGGAAATGACTTTTGTAGTTGTAGATCAGTGATTTGGAAAGGAGGCCAGAGGAGTGGAGCGCTTTGCTTATGCATCAGGTGTTGGCATGCCGGAGACAGTTGAAATTGCGCATCCCCTTTTTTTGTAGTCACTGAAGTAGTTAAGATAATCAAGCCTGGAAAGAGGTCTGGTTATGTTCAGAGTCATATTAGTGTTAGGAATTAGACCCTGGCCAGGTCTCTCAATCCAGAGACCTCTACTTTATTCCACCACATGGACCATCTCAGTGTTTAGGACCAGGCAGAATAACAGGCTTTAAGGAACATGCTTCCTTTATCAATAAACTAGTAAAGAACCCCCAAGGACAAGACTCTGTCTTTCTCCTGGCTACCTGTAAACCCCTGGGTGCAGTGATGATGGAGGTGGGGGCCGGCAAGAGCAGGTAAGAGGATTGAGGCTGTAAACCAGTACTTCTGGTGAACACAAGGCACAGATGATTAAAGAAGGCTGGTGGGTTTCCTATGAAGAAAGCTGAGTGAGGACTCCAATTTCCTGTTGTTGTTGTTGTTTGCCAGCAAGTTAGTCCCGACCCGTAGCGACCTGTAAAAGAAACCGTGCTCTGTCCTGTGCCATCTTCATAGCTGTTTCTACGCTTGATTCTGTGTTGCAGCCTCTGTGTTAATCCAGCTCTCTGAGGTTCCTCTCTTTTCTGCTGCCCCGCTACCAAACAGGAAGCCGTTCGCCGGGAGAAAGAGCCTTTGTCTCTCTTGACCAGTCCAAAGCATATGAGACAAGGTCTGGCCAACTATACACTTAAGAAGCACCCTGTCCATAATCCTTCCAGGACAGATTGGTTTGTCCTTTTGGCAGTCTCTCAATATTCTTCTCCAGTCCCACAATTCAAATGCATCAGTTCTTCTTTGGTCTGCCATGGTCAATGTCTGAAGCTCACATGAAAAATACCCTGGCTTGGGTCAGGTGCACCTTAATCCTCAAATTAACACCCATGCTGTTCCGTACTCTAACGAGGTCTTGGGCAACAGATTTGCCGAAAGTAACTCATCTTTTGATCTCTTGATTACTGCTACCCTGAGCAGCGATGGTGAAGCCAAGCCAGGAAGAAATCCTTGACAACTTCAACCTTTCCTCCATTTATCATGCTGTTGCCTATTGGTCCAGTTGAAAGGCTTTTGGTCTTCCTTGCATTGAGTTGTCATGTATTCAGCTGCCTGCAATCCTTGATCTTCATCAGTAAGTGCCTCAATTCCCTCTCATCCTATCATCTGTGGAGTACCAGTAGTTCCTCTAATCCTGGCGCTATACTCTTCTTCATATAATCCAGCTGCTCTGATCATTGCCTCTGCGTCCTGATTGAATGAAGGTGGTGAGAGAATTCAACCTTGACACACACCAGTCTTGAATTTAAACCATGCAATAGCATTCCCTTGTTTTGCTCTCACAATTGCCTCTTGATCATATTCCAGTTCCATCTGAGCACAATGAAGTGTTCTAGAATTCCTGTTATTCTCAAGGTGATCCTTAGTTTGCTATAATCCGCACAGTCCTAGACCTCCCAAACTCCTAAGTATTACCATTTGAAGTGGAGGAACTCACTTCTCTGTGACTGACAAAAGGCTCCAAGCGAGTTACAAAGGGCCATGGAGAAGATATAGGCAGTTCCTAAGTGGTCTTTAAATTCAATTCCTATGTGAAGTCAGAACAGGTGTTCTGATTCTTATTCCACCTTACATGCCTTAACTTGGCAGATCACTGAAATCAGCTGGGAATCTGATGAAACTACAGTTTCCTGGGCTCCATTCATTTGCAAACGTATGAATCAGAATTTTGAGGGAGGGATCTGTGGGCTCATCAGATCCTGAGGTAACTCCAATGAGGAGCTCGATTTGGGAACCAAGGCAAGAAAAAGGCCCACGCCTCTTTTCAATGCAAAAAAATAGAGGTGTTTTTAAAGAAGACTTTGTTTTGAGAAAGGATTGTTTCAAAAATGAGGGCAAATTTCATAACATCCCAGGGCAAGTCCAATGGTCTCTAACGCAGGATGTTGGAATTTCTGTGATTTAACTTTAGTCCAGGAGGATGCCATAGTCCTTGTCACTGGCTGTAAGGAGAGTCACCTTCTGTAGATGAAGGTCCAATGACTTGTGTGAAACTTTTCAGGTGGTTGTGCATGAGCGACCTTAATAGGTGGGAGCAGGCAGCCTGCCTGTGTCTCTGTATGCCCAGTGAGGACTCCATTGATAAACCCTTAATAAACATTCAACCTAAGCACCTCTTTGAAAACAATTCTTTCACAAGCAGAATTCAACAAACTTGAAATGAATGGGTGACCTTACGACCACGTTCATAAGAGAAGATGCAGGGCACACACCAGGGATGGGGGCCCCAGTCTTCACCCAAGACCTAAGAGTCAGAAGTATGAATCCTTCTCATGCTCCCAGGTCCGACTCACAAGCTGAATGTCTCCTCTTTACTTCTCAGGGGACAGAGAACAGTCTCTGAACATGTTATTCCAAACGAACTGTCTAGTTGTAACACATTTGGGTGAAACCTTTCACAAGATTCTGAGTCAGCCATGAATCTTAAAAATACAGATCCATTTTTAAACAGTGTATTTTAGGAAAGGGGGGGAATAGAATTTTAAATTCCTTCTAAATCATCAAGTAAAAATAATGTTCGATGAATGGAATCATTACATTTGACCTTGTCCAGCTGATGGAGACACTTGGGCCGGAGAGATAGATTTCAGATTTAGAAAGTGCCATGGTCAAGCACTCTGGCTAACTGTGAGATTGGCAGTTCAAACCCAGCAGCTGTCTGCCTGGCTAAAGCTTACAGCCTTGGGAATCCTACGGACTACCCAAAGAATGCTTCTATTCTGTCCTACAGGGTTGCTCTTAGAATTGATTCCATAGTGTTGGGTGTTATTGGGGGACATAATCTTTCTTGTTAGAAATCCACGTTCTTCCTCACCACATGTTACTACTGTATTGATTGGAGTTCGGTTCTGCTGCATGCGGGAGAGAAACTGTAAGAAACCTTAGCTTAAACAAGATAGTTTATCTCTTGTGTATATAAATAAAGCTCAGAGGGAGATCACTGTGGAATTACCAGGGGCCCAGACTTCTGCTACCTTCCTGCTTTCTCATCTCCAGTATTTAAATTCCCCCTACGAGTGAAGAGGGCCAGCAGAGCACCGACCGTCAAGTCCACAGTCCACAGGAGGAGGACTTGACAAAGAAGCTGTGACCCCCTTCTTTATGGGCACTTCTTCAAGTCACACTGGACACTTTGGCTTACATCCCAAGGACCAGAAATCATCCACAGAGACACATTTTGCTGCGTGGGGAGCTGGGAAATGCAGTCTTCACTTCGTGCAATTGATTTGTAAAAGGAAGAAGAGGAACAACACTACTATGGATCCGTTAGCAGTTTGGGTCACACATACCTTAGCGGTTGGGCTAGATTTAATGAGGAAGGCATTCCATGGAAGGGAAATCTTGTTCTGGATGGCAGTGGGGTCTCAGGTGGGGTTATGGATGGAGATGGGCATGAGTGAAAAGAGTCCACGTAACAGAATACATGCTTTAAGTGTTTGGTGTTTCTTTTTTTTCTCATTGAGTAGGGGAATCAAGCCCTGGAGACTATAGAAGGCAGAAACCGAATGGTTGTACAGCTACCGCTGTTTGTATTTGTTTAGGATTCAAGACAACTGGATAAATGAGCCTGCTGGCATCAGGAGAACAGTCCTTTTCATTGAACATTTAACAGGAAAAATAGAACGATTACTAAAAGTCACATCGTGGCGGAGGAAATACAGGTGCCACAGCTTTCTGCATTTAGAGCTTAGCAGATGGCACAAGGACAAATGAGGACAGAGAGAAAATCAAAATGGTGTCCGAGGCTGAGTCCGCAAAGGACGTGCAGATCACGGTACTGGCTTTGCTCAGCAACCACCCCAGGTAAACCAACACAGAGAACTGTCTCATCGCTCTTGGTCAAACAGAGTTTCCCCGCATTGTTCCTCTCTCCCATGTTCAAGTCCGGGTGGACTGGATGAAGAAGGGGTCCTTGTATGGTATGAACAGTGCATGTGCTGTCTGCTAACCCCAAAATGAGAGGTTCGAGTCTGCCCACAGGTGTCTTGGAAGGAAGACCTACTGAGTTACTTCTGAAAAAAATCAGCCATTGAAAACCATATGGAGAGCTGAAGTAGAAAGAAAATGTTTTGGACATGATAATGGCAACATCTGTACAAGTATGTTTGACACATGACATGTACGAGTGGTAAGAACCCACAATAAAATGATTTTAAAAACAGAAAAAAAACCCAAAAACCTGTACTGAGCACAGTGCCACCGTGAGACACACAGGGTCCCCACACAACTAGTTAGGCTGGATAATGTGTTGGAAGGAATTCGTGACCTTTGTGTGATTTGGGTTCAAATATTGAGAGTCACCAGGCTGACACCTTGACTGTGAACCCTCCGCTAATCCCATGGTCGGGCTTTGCACTCTCTGGCTCCCGACGCGAAGCCACAGCTGGGATGCGGAGGCAAGGTTCTCCAAGCAGACTGGATTCTACAGCATTCGGTCAGAGGAGGGCCCCAACGTGCCCCAGCTACAAGCCAAATAGCCTATCAGGTCTTAGAGAGCCTTTCTTCAGTATGAAGCCAGTTGGGTGTAATCCCGACACTTCTCAAGAAAGGCTAGCAATTACCATGGGGCTGGGCAACTAAGGAAGAGTAAATTGACAGACACAGCTGTATGAAATCAAGATGCAATAGCCAGTTGCAGCAGTACCCTTTAAAGGCTTTGACTATTTCAGAGGAAGCTCTGAAATCCTGAGAAGATTCTATTAGGAAGTGCTGGGTGTTGGACGGGGTCATGGTCTCAGGAAGACACTTCTGTTCGGAGTCCTTGACCAAGAGGGTTTGTTTGTAAACCCGAGTTTTCCGTTCAAAGACAGAAGAATTATGCAAGGGTAGGGGTGGTGGTGGTGGTGGTGGTGGTGGTGGTTGGGGTGGGGGAGACTTACACAGTTGAGGAGCGGGGGTGTTAATCCCCAGGGCAGAGTCCTTGAGGGTTCCAAATGTTTCATGTGGTTGGCAGCTAAGCAAAAGACTGGGGGCGGTGGTGGTGGTGGTGTTTGAGTCTGCTCAGAGGTATCCTGGAAGAAAGGCTTGTTGATTGTCTCCAACCTCAGGCATTGGCAATTCTGTTGTCACACAGGGGTCACCCTAAAACTGCCGGCCGCTAGTTGTCCCAAGCACAGCCTTTCTACCAAGTGAAGCTTGTCTGGTGGGCAGCCAGCTTCCAGATTCTTTCCTGTGGAGCATCTCGTGTGTTTACCATGTACTGTCTAGCCAGGACATGGCACAACTAGGTTGCTCTGGTGGGTGTCCTAGAACGTGGCCCCCATTGGCTGCCAACGGTGTCTCTAGAACCATTTCTGTGTGACATGGGACCCAGCATCCGCAACTTCTTTCTGATCCGTAAAATGTGTTAGTGCCACTTACTTGCAGTTTGGTGGCTATTCCTGTTCTATTTCGTCGTGCCCACCTCCTGCTTGCCCAGTGAAAATACTGGCCTCATCAGTAATCAAAAGCAAAGGTCTACCTCTCCGGCTGGCAGCAGTGATGGTTATGATGGTGTGACACCCCACCGTTTTACAGGGGCGGAGCTGGCAGCATCAGAGCCGGGCTGCCGTGGGGACTTGGTGAAGGCATCCTGAAGGGATGGGGCTGCCCCCACGAGCGTCTGTCTCCCTGTGTCAGGGGCGGTGCAACCAAGGGGAGCTTCCTTCCTCGACTCCCGACAGAGCCTCCTTGAAGTGCAGTGATGAAAGTATTTTTTTCTCTCCTCTGGCTGTGGCAGCAAAGAAGAAAAGGCCATATCATCTGCTGGGTGATGGGAATTTGAATAGCTGCACACTGTCACCACATCACTTGGTGGAAAAGTGATAAATGCCTAAAGAAAGTCCTGGGATGCTCTATACAAATCGGAGGGAAGCAGAGCCAATCAGAGGCGAGACAACATTAAGCCAGTTCCCAGCAAGGAGACAATGATATGCACGGCTGAAACAACCTAGGGTGACAGCTATAACAAGGGCACCAGCAACGAGGGCAGGTGAGCACTTGGAAGCCTCCGCGGTTCTGATCACCGCACAGTGTGACCCATTCCAAAGTTCGGAGGAGGTCAGAGATCTCTAGAGTTAGAGATGGAGATCGGAGGTAATAGACACGACGCACGCCTCATTATCAGTGCCTGAACTCAGGGGAAGGCCTGTCTTAGGACGAGGAGTCACAGAGAGAAAGACAAGCACACTAAAGAGAAAAGGGGGGAAGGAAAGAAACTTCTAAGCCAGGAGCGCAGAAGAACGAGCTAAAATGGGATTACATCTCACGTTGGCAAGGGTGCTGCAAATGAGCGAATGCCTTCATGGCTGGTGGAGGACGCAATTGCTCCAACTTTTCTGAGGGACCGAGTTCGCTATGGGTACCAACAGCTTTAAGACTCTGTGACTCCTTTGACTTGAGAGTTGGAGTGTTTGAATATCATCCTACAGAAATATCCCTGGATGTGCATGGGGCTTTCCTGGCACGATAATAACAGCTTCCATTTATTGACATTGTATTGGTGCCTTCATCTAAGGTAGGGGTTCTACACCTTCCTAATGCTTTAATACAAACAAGTTCCCTATGTTGTGGTGACCTCCGACCATAAAATTATTTGTTGCTACTCCATAACTATAATGTTGCTACTGTGTATGAATTGGGCGATCCCTGTGAAAGGGTTGTTTGACCCCCAAAGGGGTCGTGACCCACAGGTTGAGACCCGCTGCTCCAAGGGAAGGCCTGTTTGGGAGGCTAGCGGGGCCTCTGGTAAGGACTGGGGTGAGCAATGAACGGCCCAACTAAGATTCTATGTAAGAGGCAGATGAGTAGTTTCTACAGAACAGTACCCTTGCTTTTCTTGTTTGCAAATGCCTCTGGAGCTGAACCAAAGCCCTGAACACTAACTGGTAGAAAACAAATGCATATGCACCAGCTATTCTGTTTATGTTTGCTTGCATGTTACTAGACAACTGGATAAATGATTCTTTTGGCATTATGAAAACAGTTCTCTGAATTGAATATTAAAGGAAAATATAGAATGATCACCAAAAGTCACATCTTGGTAGAGAAAATGCAGGTGCCACAGTGTTCAGCATTTAGAGCGGCACAAACATCAGTGATGGATAATGGCAGAGAGAAAATAAAAATGCTTACTGGGGCTATGATGCTTCATCTGTTTGGATTTAGTTAGTCTTGAGGATGTTCACCACAGATGTCCCGCTTTTGGCGGGACAGTCCTGATTTCAAACACTTTTTTCCCACAGTATGTTAAAGAAGTCCCGGTTTTGGGAAAGAATGCCTGACAAGTGAGGGAATGGCGGGAGAATGGGAAGGGAATACACCTGCTCTTATCCCACCCCCACTCCCAGTCAACGGTGTCCCACTTTACCAATGTCAAAATCTGGTCACTTTAACTTAGGAACATGAGCAAAACGTGTTGACGTCAGAAATATGCGCTGTAGAGGGGCAGTTAAATGAGAGTACTTCCAGAGGTCAATAAGGAGCAGAGGAAAAGATAGTCATATTTGCAGATGGAAAACAAACTTGGTGTCCTCTGAGGTAAAGAAAACTTGAGCGTACAATAAGATGTGCCTTATAATCTCATTTTTGTTAAATACATGAATTAAGATTGTCACTATTCATCTTTCTATCTGCAGCTTTTACATTTTTAGAAGTAAATATGCATAACACCCCTTACCGCCCCCCGCCCCCCAATCCCTGAAGCACATTTTATTCTAAATGATGGTGTTGGTTTTGTTTTTTTTTAATAGAAACATTAAAAACAACATGTAGTGTTGGTGGTATATTTTTAGGAGAGTAAAGTTTGCTGGAAGCATCAAGACTATCTCCAAAGTGGGACTAAGTATGGGGATGACGCATCCAAATCCCTGCTTGGGAGACGTACTCAATCGCAGAAGACAGTTTCTGTAGATAGATTTGCATTTGAGGAAGAAAAGACCACAACAGTAGGGCCTGGGCTGGGACATTCTAAGCACAGCATCCTTTGTGTGTCCACAGAATAGCATAGTCAAAGGAGCCCCTGTCCTTCCTCCTCCTGTGGCTAAGAGAGTAGACTCTCTCCCCAACCAGACCTGATCTCTGTTCCAAAGTCCACTGCTAGCACCCCCATCTCTTCACTGCTCTGTGGTGAACTGCTTGACTTTCTCTCAGATGAAATCTTGATTGACTACTGAGGAAGCATCAAGCATCCTAGAGACCAATGGGATAAAGTCGATGTCCAGGCAGCTCCTCTTTTTTTTTTTTTTTTTTATTGAGGCTCCCAAATTAATGCAAAACCAAAACCAAACAATAACCCTCAACCTCTTATGGGTATTTTTTCCCCTTATGTCTTTAAACCTTCTGGACTGTTGGTTAGGGAATTAAGCCACCTAACCAAAGGGGTTTAACAATATTCACGAAACCATATGTCTTACGTTAGACTGAGAAATCTAAGAGATACTTTGAGATATTATATTGCTAACTGTTTGGAGACCTTCTCTTCTTTTTATCTCCCACCTTTTCCTAAATGAAAGCCAACACTTACAAATAACAGAGGAAAAATTGGGTGCATTAAAATACATACTTAAAAAAGGGTTTTACTATAAAAAATTCATATATGTACAAAAGTAGAGACTAGATAGACATCCAGCTCCATCAACTCTCAGTTTTTATCACCTTTGCTTAGAGCAACGATGCTCAGCCTGTGGGTGATGACCCCTTTGGGGGTTGAGCAACCCTTTCACAAGGGTCTCACCCGATTCATAACAATAGCAAGATGACAGTTATGAAGTAGCAATGAAAATAATTTTATGGTTGGGAGGGGGGGTCACCACAACATGAGGAACTGTATGAAAGGGTCATGGCATTAGGAAGTTTGAGAACTTAGAGGGTCAGTGCAAAAGAGAAAGACCACCAAAGAGGTGGAGTGGCACAGTGGCTGTAACAAGGAGATCAAACATTAGAATTGTGAGGATGGTGTAGTACACGGCAATGCTTGTTCTGTTGTGAGTGGGGTCACTATGAATTAGAACCAACTTGATGCTACAGAACAACAGCAATAATCAGCTGTTTTATTTCTCTCTTTATCAACACCCGCATCCCAAGAAAATATACATATGAGTGATTAAACCCCACTCCCCAAAAAAACAATGCATAATATGCATTTTCACCCCACTAGGCGAGTATTAAGCAACTAGCTCTGAGTTAGTGCACACAGTGGCGTCACCTGGGAAGGTTCTCTTTAGTCATTGTGGATTTTTTTCATAAAAGCAGTTTTTTGCTTGAACCATGTTTTTAGTAATGACCGATTTAAGAGAACAGTGTGTGACTATGAAATTTTGTTTCCTGCTTGAGAAAAATGCTGCAGAAACTGTTGTGATGCTGACTACAGCTTTATGGGAAAACTCAAGTGTGTGAGTGGCTTCCTCGTTTCAAAAACAGCAAAATGCTGATTGATGACAATCCTTGTTCTATCAACTTCCAGAAAAGATGAAAAAATTGACTCGTAGTGCATTTGGAGTTTGTTCCATCAGGTCAGATTATTAATCAAGCTTTCTATTTTGAGTTTCTGAAATGATTTTGCAACAGTATGTGGCCCAAAAGTCCCGATTTTTGGCAGAACGGGGACTGGTTTTGCCACCACAACTATGCACCTGCTCATGCAGCCATGTCAGTGCGCCAATTTTGGGCACAAACTAATATGCCTCTCCTGTACCACACACCTGACCTTACTCCCTGAGACTAATTTTTGTTTCCATGAATGAAGAGGAGCATGAAAGGAGAGCAGCTTGATGATGTAGTAGAAGAGGTGGAGAAAAAAAATCAAGGGAGGTGCTGTCAGTCAAACAAACAGATGAGTTTTGAAAATGCTTCCAAGAGTGGAATCACAGATTTGAAAATTGTATTCAGTGTAACGGAGAATATTTTGAAGCTCATAGGTTGTTCTGTAAAAAAAATTAAATGTATAGCTTAGAAAAATAAAACCATTTGTGTATATGGGGGGATACCCCTTATATATGTGTGTGTATATATACAATATCTTTAAATATTTTATTTTTGTTAACAATGTGCACAAACAAGCATCCATCCATCCATGTGCGTTTTTTCTTAGATGATGTTACAAAAGTAAATTTCATATCTTGAATACCTTGAAATCCTCATAAGAAAGATCCTTTTCAGCATAAAGGTGATCGATTTCTTTGCCAGGGGAAGATTCACTTATGCAACAAAGAAACATCGCTGCAGGTTCAATATATATATATATGTGTATATATATAAATATACAGAAATATATGAAACAGCTTCCAAATATCATGCAAAAATGGAATTAAAAGATAGTGGGAAAAAAGCAAATAGATAAAAGGTCAGGGGGGAACGGGGAGGGGGATACGGAACACTTTGAAGCTCCCTTATATTAAGCTGTAGGTATATAGAGTTCATATCATTCATTTTTCTTTTCATAGCTGAAATCCTCCCTTATCTTACAGGCATGGAAACAGCATGAGAAGGAGACAAAGTGGGGCGTCCAGGTGAGAAGCCAGTTATACCGTCATGAGGAGATTGCACTAGCAAAGGCAGGCGCTATAGACAGCAGAGCGGTGGAAGCATAACTAACACTGCTTAATGCTTCAGCTGCTGAGGACATGGTAGACTGAGAATGTCCTCGAGGTGGAGGTGGATGTAGTTCTCAGCTATGTACACCAGTTTTCTGGTCAAAAAGCTTGGTTGTTAAAGGAAAGGTTGGAGGTTGAGGTTTCCATTCACCCAGAACTGCCCAGGAGAGACTTGATGATGTGCATCAGAAAAACCATCCCTGAGAACCTTCTAAAGCCCAGACCCATGACTCTTGACACACCGAGGGCCCCTGCGAGTCTGACAATGGACCAGACTGCAGACTGGCCGCCGTTAGCCATATCCTGCTTGGTACAACCAGAGGGAAGGGTGCCGCTGGGCAAGCCGGAGAGGTGTATTTTGTATCTGACCAGCAGAAAATGAGAAAAGGGGTTCGCTGGGGATGCCGACGCATGACTATGAGTCAGTGCCATGGAGGGTCTGACACTGTCCTTGGCAAAAGGCTTGTCATCCACCCCTGAGATGCCCAGATTGTGGCTTCTTCTTCGACATGCTGCTGGGCGTCTTGGAAACCACCCTGTCTTTCCATGTCTGGGCCTCCATACCTTTATGCCCACAGTGTCACGCAAACGATGCAGGGCGGGTGACAGAGCCCTGACGGGGAGACGTGAGCGATGCCATGGGAGCAGAACCCTCTGAGTCCCGCACAACCATGACAGAGTAACTGACCTATATGAAACTGCTAACATGGTTCACAAATTTATTGTCAGGTTCCAGCCTCTAGCTGTTCTCTGATTGTTCTAAATACTTGACAAACTGGAAGCCTTTTCACTTTCCGTTGGAATTGCCTCATCTCCCTGTCAGAGCGCCATGGGGGACTCCATTACTTTTCTGACTTCTTTCCGCTCTTGACAAGCCATTTAGCTGGTTTCTTGTTGTGAAGGCTGTCCATGTCAAATTAGCCAGGGCCCTATTGTCCTTATTACCACTCGAAAAGCCATCATGAGTAATGCTACAGGGTCCCTCAGTTGTCATCATTTGTCAGAAAGAAAGGGAGTGTGGTTACATATAGCTGACAGGTAATTTCAGTGTCTACAATTACCCCAATTAGTCTTGTCATAAACAATTCGATAAATGCACACCAATACAAACAGATAAACACACCAAGGTCTCTCACTATTAATGCTGTGTAATGGGTAAATCAGTGATATCATGCTATATTTTATTTATTTATTTTAAACTATCCTCAGCTGGGAGCTGGCAGTTGCTACCTGGTCAGCACAAATTGTACTCTCTACTTTCATTAGCCCATCACGGCAAGGATATTTGAAAGGCTGTGACAAAATTCATTTAGAGCGAGAGGGGACGGGCAGATTGTTGTAACACCTGCTTTGGCCAGGGCTACAACGAAGGCTCTCTTTTTATCAGTTCGGGGCGATGGTGGGCTTCAGAGTTGACTATTTTGCATTAAAACACCAACACGTGAAAGAGGCTAGAAATGGGAAGAGACAGTTTAGATGCACACGCAAAGGAGGGCCATGGTTTGAAAGGAGGGCCAAAAAACCAAACCAACCAAACAAAAAAGCTGCTGCCAAATGCGTATGAAAGAAAATTGTGGCCCAGGAAGTTTCACAGGTAGGACTATTTATTTCAGTTCCCTCCAAAGAAGGATCTCCCCTGCATCAACCCCTCCCTGCCCCACCTACCCCCACTTCTTTTTTTAAACTGCAGCTTAAACCCATTCATAGCAGGCTTGCAATGTCCAGTGTCAAAGTTCTCTATCTGCCCCAGTATTTATATGAGTTTGTATACTGAATACACCAACATTGCTCTGAGCTGGGCTCAGGTTCAAGACCTGGCAGGTGTGGAATATTGTTTCTCTCAGACACCTTCGAAGGAGGGAGGGAACGAGCCCGTTTGAACATAACCCGTCTGGAGAGGACACTTCAGTTAGACCCTTTATCCAAACCTGAGTAAAGCGCCCTCAAGTTCAGTCTTGTGAGCCACGTTTAAGGAAAGGCTCGCACCCTGTCTGTTTGCTGACCGCGGTCTTAAGTGAGGGCTGAAAACCCCAACACAAGGATATTGTTGTAGGAAATTGCTCTTGGCAACTATTTGTTCAAGCTCAAGATTTTTTTTTTTTTCAAACCAACACTAAGAACCCACCAGAAAATAGGACAGGTCTCCCTAATGAGTAATCTATTTTAGCACAGTCTTGTCTAGGCATGACAGTTTACTGAGAGGCTTGAAAAACTCGTAATTACCAGTGTTACAGGGCAATTAATGTATATTACATTGCACTACTCATGGCAGCAACTGTCATTTTCTCAATAAAAATGAGTACTCTTCAGCTAAAGGTGACATTAATTGGGACTTTAATGACTATGCAGAGGAGCTGAAGCCAAATATGAACAAAACAGCGATTCAATGAGCGACTTCAGAAACGAGAAAATTGTACTAAAATGAGATTAATTGCTGTTTAGAAAAAGGAAAGAACCTAAAAAGCTATTAAATTGCAGGGTTTGGGTGCCCGGGTGATGGTTGTGATGTTAATCTTGCATTCTCACAGCAGGCAAATACTCACTAAATTCAGAGCCTTTGGACAGCAGGAAAAATCATGTATGCTTAACTTCAATCCATCAAAAATGTATTTCAGCTTTTATCAGTGTTCTAAATACTTCTGCAATTTCAAAAATTACTGCTCCATTCCTCGGCTGTCATCATGCAAATGTGAACACTGTCAATATTGCTATGAAAAATTTCCCAGCTTCAAAAGGCCTACTTCAGTGATAAAGAAAAGAGAAAAAAAAACCCATGAAGATTAGAATTGCAAAACACACACTACTAATATAACAGAAATCAAACAATAAGAATTTAATGTTTAAGTTGTGGAAACTGCTAAAATAGAAAATGATGGGTTGGGTTTTCGCTCTTTCTCTCTTTGGATCGGAAACTCCAAGAAAATAATTCTGAAATCCTTTCAAGGTTTACAACTTTATGCTTAATTAATCATCAGCAATCATGAGGGCAGAATTTCACATCTTGACTTCAGATGCTATTACAATTGTCACACTGCTCTGTAGTTCCAGAAAGTCTCTTTCCTTGTTGCAAGGTTCTTTGAAACAATTATATAATTGCTTTTCTTCATGGCCTTTTCAAATATCATGATGTCTGTATATAGAAAACACAGTACTTAAACCTTGACATGCAAGAGGGATAAACAGATTTGATAACCCTGAAGTTATTATATACTCTGTATCTTAAAAAGGGGAGTGAGATTAGCAATTTAGCATTTTTCTTGAAGAGGGAGTTTTTCAAAAGAGTTTACATTTCGAACAGACACACAGCATGCATCATAGGGACTCACTTGTAAAGACCAGGCTAGACTTTGGAAAACTATGCACTCTCCTTCTGCATAAGCAATTCTGTTTGTTCTGCATTTTAATATTTAAAGAGCCTTCTCATCTACAGTTTAGGTCAGGGCCTCAAGACACATTAACACACACATAAGTCTGGCCATACTCAACAACCACATCCACTGTATGACAGGGGAGGTGAAATAGTACACTTTCTATTTTCAAATCAATGATAAACCCTGTCTATTATGAAAATCCAGAAACATAAAGCACCTCACCTCCATTATGAAGACTGGTTATTGGCCACTCGGCTGCCAGTATACGAGGGGGCTTAAAAAAGTTCATGGAAAAATGATCATGAAACAATCACATAATTTTCCCCATGAGCTTGTAAAGCCCCCAAATGTCCTTACAGGGACTCTGGGGGAGGAGAGGTGGGCTTGGGGGAGATACCCAGGCAGACTGTGTCTGTATGGAGTGCCTGGACTCGCTGCACAGTTTTGGTCCCTGGCTGCTCTTCACTGTAAACCTGCTTTCTCAAGTTGTGAAGCTTTCTGGAGAGCAAGCATCTTTTTTGTGAACAAGTCGCTCTCAGGATGCTGCACCAGATAGTACTACCTTCTCCTCTTTCTCAAATCCCCCCTCCATCTTCTGGTATCTAGACTTCTAGGTTAATAGCACAAGTCTTCTTTAAAAGTCTAGCAAATGTCCTTTTTAGGCCCTTTATTTGGGGGGGGGAGGGGTGAAAAGGGGCCTTTGTTATTCATTATGCCATTTCAAAAACTAAGCTTCTCTCCTACCTCAAAAACAGCTTTATTTTAAAGACAAAAAATACACCAAGCTCCCCCCAGCCCCAAAGTCTTTTCAGGCAGAACCCTTAGAGAAGACAGGTGCCTTTGGCTAAATTATCTCTACTGACAAACCATTCACATAAATGTGCTTGTAAAAAAAAACCCACACAAAACCCCACAAAACTACATGTCAATAGTTTGATTCCATTTTGTCTATGCTAATACCATTGATAAAGATTTCAATGGAAGTTTTCAGGGGAGTGGAAGAGTTCCAAACTAGGTATTGAAATGGGGCTCAGGAATAAGATACTAATTCACCCAACTTGCCAAGAATGATCTAACTCAGTAGCTGTACAAAGGCAACTGCAAACTGTCTACATGATCCCAGATAATCCCCTGGACTCTATCTCTCGGATCTCATCTCCAGTCTGCAGTTTACTGCGGGGAGAGTCAGTTTGGGGCTCCAGGTTGCCATGTGCAAAAAGAAAAAAAAAATCAGGGGGCAAATTTGTCATGCTAAATTCACTGCCAGTAAACGAAGTGTGGGGCACTCAGCAGACAAAGGAGTCCAGGAATGTGAACGATTGGAATTAGCCTATAGGAGCAGTTCCTGAGATGAACTTGGCTGACACTGTTGTTCAGTTGCCCCAATTCGCTACCTCTTGTCTTGACCTCAGTGGTGCCGTGAGAAGAGGGGACCCGCAGACTCCTTGGGGTGCTGGATAGAATACAAGCAGGGCACGCAGCTCTCTCAGCTCGGGCTGCAATTCCATTTTGTGAAACCGCATGAAGATTTGTGCACAGATATCCTAGGCCCTCTCTTTCAAAGCACGACGCTAGTGGTTTACACTTCGCAGACGAGCCCCTCGGAAGGCTGAATTGGACCACAGTGCTTGTCAGTCTCACAAGTGACAGACCATGTTTAAGCTGGGAAGCTGGGAATAGTGACAAGTTACAGGGGCTTTAAAAAACGGGGGGGGGGGGGGGAGGGAATCAATTCCAGGAGATTAGTAAGATGAGGTTTTTAGATACATATCCTCAGAACATTATAAATCAGTGAGGAGCCAAACTGGAATATCTCATGTTTGAAAGATGAACAATATTTTGATGTGCCAAAGCTAATACGTATCTCTGTGTGTGTGTGTGTGTGTGTGTGTGTGTGTGTGTGTGTGTTTGGAATCTTACGATTAAGACCTGTAGCAACTGTTTTAAGAGATGAGTAGAGATGGAACAAATGGTAAATGTTTACTCTGTCACACAGTTCTGAAAGAAAACAACTGTTAATTTGCATTCACAGGGGCTCACACAGCCTTCGCAGGCTGCATTTGAAGAGCAAGCACCTCTTAGCAGCCTGTACAGGAGGAAGCGTCCACTGGTCCCTTTTCTACCTGTTCCAGCCAGGTGAGATGGAACTGAAATCTCTCTTGTGCATGCTGCCAATATCCAACTACTCAAAATCCGCTTCAAAACACTGGCCCTCTTTGTCAGTTTGTGGGGGATAAGAAAGTCAACAGGCCCCACACCCGCGGTCAGCGCAAACCCAGTGGCACTCTCCCTCTTCCAAACGGCGTGCCTAGATTCCAGGATGCCCTCGGGGTGCCTTTGGGATCACCAAATAAATCATACTAAGATCACTCCAGGGCTATTCTGGGCAGTTGCCCTGCAGAAGGATGTGTACTGCCCTGTACCGATGGAAAACAGACTCTGAGTCATCGAGTGAAATGTGGGTGAGCGTTACTGTGGAGAGAAACAGGGAGTGAGTCGCCTTCTATCCCCCGTATTCAAGAAGGTGGGGCAAGGAAGGTGCTCAAAAGCCCAGTAGTTGCTTGGGCTTTGGAGGGGTCTGGGACTCGAGGGACACTACTAGGGAGACCTTATGTCCCCAAGCATTTTGGCACTTTTGTCACAAGGCTGAGATCCCAAGGGCATCCTCTCGCTATCTTTTCAGGATGGCACGAGACATTAGGAAAGCTGGCTTGAATAGAAAAATGGATCTGAGGAGAGTCTTGGGAAGGGAGGACTGTGGGTTAAGTGAGAAAAGGAAGACTCTCAGGGTGCTCCTTCCAGGAAAAGGTGGGGAGACTGTGTCTCATGTCCTGTAGACATGTTGTCAGGAGAGGCCAGTGGCTGGAGAAGGCCATCCTGCTGGATAGAAGGGAGGGGCAGGGAAAAGGAGGAACGCCGGCATCCATGGGATGACGGACGCAGTGGCTGCAACCATGCACTCCAAAAGAAGACCTATTGTGAGGGTGGCGCAGGACCGGCAGCGGTTCACTCTGTGACTCCTGAGGTGCTTTGCCGACTCGATGGCACCTAAGGACATTAATAAGAGGGGCAGGGGTCAGAGAAGATGCAAATCAAGATAAGTGGTTGGAGCATCCTTCACAGGCTGAATACCACCGGGGATGGAAGTAATGGTGGGGTTGTTTGGAGAACCAGAGGAGGGATGTAATGGAAGAGATCATCAGACTTCTGCTTCTTCATCTCAGGGCTTACTTGGCTGTAAGGGGTTTTTGTCCCCATCAATCAACCCAGCAATGTAGAAGAAGACAAAGACCCAGGCTAGCAGCTATAGGGGCCCTGTCTTTAAACACATCATTGCAGGGGAAGAAACGTCTTTGGTTCCACAGCTACTGGTCTGCAGCTGTTTTTCTGGTAGCAGTTGTAGCATTCCTCTATGGGAAAGAAAGCATTGCCCAAGGTACTATCCCTCTTTCCCAGCACAATGGAAAGTGGGCATATGTGTGACAGCCACAGATACTGGTTATTTTGGAAATGGTCCATTTGAAAACAAATTGATACTTTACTGTTGCAGAAGAGTGGGTAAACCCATGTGGAATAAAAAAGAAGTCAATGTAAGAGAAAGCAAAGAATACTAAAACTTGGAAATAAACTCATTTTGTCCAGAAGGAATCAAATTAAAAAAAAAAAAAAAGAAACATCTTTGGCCAGGGGGACCCAGTGACCTAGTCCAGATGACTAGTGGCTTCCTGGACAGGGTTAGGGAAACCTGGGGGTGTAGCCATTACACAGTGGGCTGCGATGGGCACAATCGGCAGTTTGAAACCATCTGCTGCTCCTTGGGTGAACGACCGGGCTTTGTATTCCCATAAACAGTTACAGTCTTGGAAACCCACAGGGGGTCGCTGTGAGTCCCCATCGACTCCACGGAAGTAATGTAAGCCTCCAGTTCCCAATGAGGTCAACATGTGATGGCCGCAAACCCCTGAGGAAGACGTCCAAATGTTGTCCTGCTTCTATTATACACTGGGACAAGAGGCATGGCCAGGCTCCCATGCATTCGGCATGACAAGGCTAGTGGCGGACGCCTCTAGAAGTTTCTGACACTTTACTAAAGGAGCAGGACCCCCCCTCACTGTCTAAGGAGTGTTTCAGTCTACCAAAGACATGTCCGAGGACATCTTTACTATATTTCTTACACTTTCAAACACACACACACACACACACACACACACACACACTCCAAGGCACTACTGAACCTGGAAGGTTACTTTTAAAGGCCCCACAGTTCTCTATTTCTGGGTTTATTTTTCTTAAAAATCTCAACCTGAGCCTCAACTTTTTCTATGGCTCGATCCTACTTCTCTTCTATGTCTAGTCAGGGAACACTTGTTTCCCCGCCTGCTTTAGTAATGCCTGGAAGGTCATCAAAGACATAAGAGGATGAAGACAAGATCTTTCTCTCGTATTCTCAAGCTGGAGAAGGAATCCTTTCCTGCTTGCTTTGGACTTCATTTTAGCAGCTTAAACTTCATTGCTACTCTTGGGTAGGGAGAGGGCATTCTGCTTGCTCATAATTTTGAACAAATACAGTTTCTGCAGTCATTGACATGCTTTACCTAAGTAGAATGAAGAGGGATGGCAGTCAGACCGACTCCAGAGCCTTCTACCGACATGGCCCTGCACACTAACAAATCCGCATCGATGACAGTCAGCAAACATCGATGACAAAGCAACCGCTATGACAACATCTAAGACAGTAAAGCAGAAGTCTTGGTGGCATTGTGGTTATGAGTTGATCTGTAAAGCAAAGATGGGCAGTTCAAAATCCCAAGCTGTTAGCTGCTCCTACTCCCATGAAAAACTACCATCTCCGCAATGCACAGGTCAGTTTGACGCTGTCCTGTGGGGGTTGTGAGTCTGCATGGACTTGATGGTAGTGGACTTCTTTGTGATGATCAAAATAAGAGCCCACATGGAGGAAGCATACCAGCCTGTGTGACCACGAGGTGCCCAAGGGATCCGGTATCAAAAAACTAACAATTATATCATTGTAAATGAGGGGGAGTACAGATTGGGGACCCAAAGCCCATCAATAGGTGAAGCGACATCCCCTGACAGAGGAGTCACAGGGAGAAGACAAGCCAGTCAAGGTGCAGTGTAGCAACAATGAAATATGCAACTTTCTTCTAGTTGTCAAATGCTTTCTCTTCCCCCACTATCATGATCCCAATTCTACCTTACAAATACAGCTAGAACAGGGGATGTACACTGGAGCTGGAAGTATGGGGAATTCAGGAGAGATGATCTCTTCAGGACCAAAGGTGAGAGCAGTGAAACCAGGAGGGTGGAGAGAAGGTAGAGTAGAAAGGGGGAACCAATTGCAGGCATCTACATATAATTTCATCCCTGGGATACAGACAACAGGGAAGTGAGGGAAGGGACACATTGGACAGTGTATGATATGACAAAATAATGATAATTTGTAAATTATTAAGGGTTCCTGGGGGAAGGGGAGGGAGGGGGAAGGAAAGAAATACGGGGAGCTGAAACAGGGGGCCTAAGCAGGAAGGTGTTTTGAGAATGAGATGGCAACAAATATGCAAGTGTGGTCTGCATACAATTGATCTATGTGTTGATCATG